>MU184386.1:79146-101657 GCA_016904865.1 Pissodes strobi | reverse complement strand
GTTAATTTTCTCTGGAATTTCAAATTTCAGCTGTCGGATGATGGAAATTTGAATTTAAAATCCAGCAACTACATATAATGAAAAAATTTATATATTAAATAAGCTTTAAAATGAACAAAAAGATTCAAATTGGTCATAATACTAATTATTCGTGGACAATTGTGAACCATCATTATAATTAATTCGATGATTCCCAAAAAATTGTTACGAATGGCGCTCTTTTGGAAATTCGTTCAGATGGCAAAGATTAAGAAAGAATAAGAAAACTTAAGCAAATTAGATAGTGCCTACCTATTTTATCCTTAATTCTATTTTCCAACCTCTAAAAAAGTTTTCTATATTCTAATGCGCTTTACGTAATAATGCCCATTTGACGATCGTGAGTCGTATGCGATTCCATCCACGTTTTCATTTTCTTTAATGTCGAGAGGCTTTTTTTCCCACTCTGCAGGACGGTAGAGTTCTATTGAAAATAAAACCACATGCTCATGTAATTTTTCTCATTAGAGCATACTCCTGCTGAGATGCTGACCCTTAGTGTCCCAGGGATAATAGTTTTCCACTCGTCTGCAGGCGAATTGCGGTCTAAACGAAGCAATTTAATTTACATTGGTCAGTTTATCTTGAGTCGGCTGATAAATATGTTTTAGTATTTAGATTGGACATATGTACCAAGGGTTCTTTCTTAACATGCAAAATGCTGTTTTTTTTTATTCTAATAATTTTTTTTATTTATAAGGTAAATTTTATTTTAATTAATGTAAGGTACATAAATATTAGATTTTTGAGAAATAATGGCAAATTCTTATGAAAATTGCGTTCAAAAATAATTTGTATATAGAAGTAATCTTATTCTTTTAAATATTTCAAATATATATAAATATAAGCTATTTAATGTTTTTGTAAATTAACTTTAATAAATTATAAGCATAATCAAAAACATTTGGCGAACTTAGTTTTTGAAAATTTATTCAAAAATCGTCCTAATATGTAGGTACGTGAAAATATTGCAGATGTTGCCCAAGAATAATAAACTACAGAAGGATGGTTACAGCAACTGGATTTTTTCACTGCTCTGTCGTGACTTAGCCCGTGACGTACGGGCAAGACTATTTTTCTTGTTTAGAGTATATAAAAATGTATTTAAACTCAAAATTTTAAATTGATAATAAAATTAAACTGTTTCTTATGAAATTGCTGTTTTTTTGTTAATAAAGAATGGAGACTATTTTTTACAAGCTTTTTGTATTTGAATTTAAACAAACCTGGATAAGCCAAATGTAAATAGAAGTATAACGATTTGGGAATTATTAAATCTTGTATGAAAGTGTCCTTAAGAGTATGAGTTTATGAGAAAAATAGAAAAAATAGAATAAAATCTGACAACCCTTTTGTACACTGTGGACCAAAAATGTATAATTTGAAAAAGCCTTATAATTGCTTCTCAGAAAATGTTATTCTATATGGAAGTTAGTGCTTAAAGAAAAAATAATTTTAACGATACGAAATCTCAGATTAAGGATACACGGTGCGCGAAAAATAAAAATATGTTACTTTCAAAAAACATATTTTTTGAGACCGCAAATGTAAAATACAAGCGAGAAAGTTATAAGTTTATCCATATGAGATACATGTCTCTTTTCATAAGGTATTGCTTGTATTATTTTCTCGAAAGGCACTAAATGTTAGTACCTTTTTGAAATAAACGATTCATATATTTTAAATTCGTTTTATTCTGCAAACAAGTATATTTGTATCTATGTACATGTCTACTGGTATTCAAAATAGTAATTTTCTTGTGGCACTCAGAGTTCGACGTTCTACATTGGAAAATAAAATTGAATTAAGAAAACCTTAGATTTATAATTTCTGTGTAATCACTAGTAAGTGTTACATTCATAATGCTAATAACATGGGTGCTTATGAATGAAAAATCCCATAATAACGATTTGACACTGGCTTTTCCATAGTGCAGTGATTGGTGTATGACATCTGTGTAATAAAACCTTTAGTTTGAGAAATTATCTACAATATTAGGTAAAATATTATTATTTCTCCCAGACTAGTTTACATTTAAAAATATTTTAAGTTGTTCCTACCTGATTTAATAAAAAAAAATCAATAAAACGCTACACTGAAAAATACTCTGCCAAACAGGCACTATGGTATCTGCTTTAATCATCAATTTGTGGCATTTCCATTAGGATCAAACAAAAAATATAATAAATATCAAGTTTCTCAATGTTCAAAGCACCAAAACACAACTATCAATGGTTTTGAAACTTCTGAAAATATCACCAAATTAGCTAAAAACAAACCGAAAACATAAAAGATGCAATGACAGCAATGGCGAAACGAAGGCTGTTCGTCGCGCAGCAACGTCACAGCGTCGACGATGTGGGTGAGGGGACTGCGGGGCACGGGGCGATAGTAAGTGAACTAAGCATAGGCTCTTATGGGAAGTAACCATCCTTCTCTAGTTTATTACTCCTGGATGTTGACAGGTCATATTTCTTTGTTAAATACGGCGGTCAATTCCAACAATTAATTATCCAGATTAAAAAAAATGCTATAATAGATAACGAACAAGCTCAGTACAAGTGGTAATTCTAGTGCTCAAATGATCTAGTCACGAAAACGTTCAACATCAACCCAAGTCACTGCTGACTCTGAAAGTGATAAAAGTGATTTTGAGCCATCTTCATATGAAGATAGCTTTGATCCACCTCAGCAATATGAAACTCCCCTAGAAAATGAAGACCTTGACAGACGTGAAAGGGAACAATTCATGAATTATTGGTCTAAAACAGCTTGCTAATTTTCAAAAGATCAGTTTAATTTTTCAATATTTTATTTCCCTAAGTTTTTCTATTTCAGAATTAGATTATTGGAAGAGCTCATTACATTCCTATTTTTAGTACCTACCTATAGTTTTAGTTAAAAATAGTTGTAACGGCCAGAAAATGACGGTACAACGTTTTTCAGCTAAATTTCACGTAACATTCTACTAGTGATAACGTCATTCCCCATTTCTGCTATTTGAATTATTTTTCAATCACTATGCTTTTAGGAAGGGCGACAGATTCGTGGCCATGAGAACTGTTTAATAAATTTCAAAATAAACGAGCGACGTAAGAATAATATCTTTATATTATTATATTAGCAGCATTACGCGATATGTACTACCTCTCTAATTAATTACGGTTAAATTCAGTGACTTACGTTCTCGTTTCATTGGATAACATCCATTTACTTTAGTGATCTTCCAGAAAGAAAAAAGGCGACACACATCTGCTTGCGTTAAAGAGAAGTAAAAAATACATGGTATTAAGTGGGTTGCAGGAGCTTGGACTCCAATTTTGGGCCGAGTACATGCTTATCAACATCGTTTAATATTTTTATTCAAATGTTCACACGATTCTTTAATTTTATAAAATACGTACCATGTATGAGTGAAATGGACTCTTTTCTCAGTGCATTCCATGTCTTTTCTACAGCATGAAGATTTTATTGATTTGATGTTTAGACGATTTGTCCTTGCTCTTCCTTTATTTCAATTAGCCTTCCTCAATGTAACTCAAGCCTTCTCCTTTTAGTTTCCTTGAGTTTCATTGACGTTCTTAAATGAAACGAGGTTAATTAGGGCTCCTTAAGGGTAAAAAGGGATGAAAGCATACATGAAAACAAACTCGGTAAAAGTAATTTTGAAACAGTTTACCTTACCTTATTTTGTAATTGCTACTTCATGTTGAAAGCTGGAAGTTATTTGTTATCTTATACATTCTTAAAAGACCGTCTTGTTTCAATTTTCATTAATTTTCCAATCGTGAAATCACGTTTTGATATTTTGATTTGCGCTTATCGTAGAAGGCGCATTTTAGCGATCACTATTGATCTACCAGCTCTAGCGATGTGTGTTCCGATCTACGATGTTATCGATCTTGATTCGTAATTATTTTTTTTTGAAACGCTTTTGTTGGTTCAATAATAATGATTACAGATACGATATAGAGCATGCTTATCGTTCCCGTAGTGCAGCATAGTGCAGTAAGAAAAAAAGGATATGAGTGTCTTGGATGTCGTCATAGCTCGTGGGGATAAGTTGTCCGGAAAACTGGGAAATGAAACTTCTTTAGCGAGGGTAAACTCAGAAAAAAAGAAACGCTTATCAAAGTGGAAACGGTTATCAAAGTGAAAGCCCATTTAATGGTCCAGTATAGCTAGAGGGTTTAAATGTTTAGGGTATGTAGTCGGAGTATAATGAGGATCCTGGACGAAAATTAGATCCCGTAACCTATCCTCCCCCCCCCCCGCTCGTCCAGGAGGGGGGGGGAGAAGTAAAAAGTAAAATAATTGATTTCGGGAGAAGGGATGAGCTACGAGGTCGAAATTTTAATTGTACGTGCGCCTCATAGGGGGACTACCTTTGACCCTATGTGGAGGACCGTGGCTCTAATGTAAGGGGTGATTTTGGGCAAAACCCGTTTTTCGGGATCGAAAATCTGACAAGCGATGATCCGGTGTACAATAACCCCGTGTCACGGGGTTATCAAAGGGAGGCGGGGAGGAAATTCTACCCACACCCCTACCTCCCCGGATACCCAAAAATTTTCGAGAAAATGGGAAAAAATTGAAGAAAACGTAAAAAATTGTTCGGAAGGTTAATAAAAGTATTATAAAACGAAATAAGAAAAAAAAAGTTAGAGAAACGCGGTTTTCAGCAAAAAAAGGCGAAGGAGTTCAACTACGAGGTCGGAAGTGGGAAAAATGGGAAGAAAAAAACGCTTTATGAATAAAAAACAAAAATTTTAAAAATATGGAAAAAAAATTAAAAAACCGTAAAAAAATTTAATAAAAGTGTTATAAAACGCAACAAGAAAAATAAATTAATAAAAAAAACCAGAGATTGTTCGGAAAGTTAATAAAAGTATTATAAAAAAAATAAAAAAAGGCAAAAAATTGTTCGAAAAGTTAATAAAAGTATTATAAAACGAACTAAAAAAAATTAAAAAAGTTAGACACGCGGTTTTCGGCGAAAAAAAAGTTGAAAATAGGGAAAAAATAAAATAAAAAATGTGTTGAAACCGAGGGCAAAAGTTGAGAGAAAAAAGGATAAAAAAAAACTATTCCTAATACCTATTTCAGAAGTTTCACTTCAGTTGTGTGCTTATAAAAGTGAGGCACATTTTTTTTTTAGTAGCCCTGTCGGATGTGCCTGCAGCGAGTTAGGTGGAGCCTTGGTACATATTATTCAGTACAGAAGATAACTCAGTTTTAGTGAAATAATGCGGGAAATCATTGGGTATTATTCTGGCCTTATGGCCATGCCAATTATTTAAATTAAGTAGGACTTATACTTATCAGGTCAAGATTTTAGGCGATAGTTTCAAATATTGACGGGAAAGTATTATTTATGTTTGAAATGTGACATGTAGCTCGTAGGGGAATGGCTAGTTAAAATTTAGAAAGAGAGCATCCGGTGGAGCTTGCTTGAACCCTTATTCTTCCCATCTCCATAAATATAAATAAAAGGTTAATTTTTAAAAGTCAGCCTTTGCGACTGACAGTGTTGGTGTCGCGGTAGAACAATTTTGTGAAATATCCTTGTAGGAATCTTCTATCAAACCTTATTATTACCTTTAGTGTATTACTAATTTGGTGTCTGGGCTCACTCTCTAATTGGGATTCCACACCGTCCCCACACGGTTGTTTGCTAATTTTCCTCTAGTTTTCACTGCAGCCGCAGGGGTTCCGTTTCGTCTACCTCTTAAGGGAGCATATGTGATTTCAGCTTTGCAGGGTAAATATCGATTTTTCTTCGATATTTTATTTTTTCTTTGCCTGTAAATGTTCGTTGCCTGGAGTTCTAAGCGAAAGCCTTGAATATGTTGGTGTTTCACGAGGCGTTTTTTTGTACGCGATGAGTTCTTCCTTCTTGGATCTAACAAGTTCCTCGTGTTTGTCCGACGTGAAGGAGTAGAAGAATCCTTTTCTAGCCAGAAATTCGGTTATGTGCGTTTCCTTCTGGAAGTTGCTTGGAGAGGTACCCATGAGTTCCTGTTGATTAGCCCAGCAGAACGAACCATAGACGGTAACGTTAATATCCGAAGAGAGACAAACGCAGAACGGCAATCCTTACTGCCCTTCTCTGTACTCGAAAAACATTCATGGCTCTGAAGTCAGAGAAGCAAATTTTCTTTTGTTTTCTATTTTAATTGCTGGTTCATTCATATCGCTGTATAGACAATATCTAAACCTATATTTTTTTCTTTTCACATATTCTTCACTAAGTAAGACAAATTTCGGCGTTTCAGATTTGTTTTGTTTATTTGATGTTCTTTATTTAATACATTAACGCTAATTTGATTATACGTTGACTATAGACAAGTCTAATGTTTTTTTCCTTAATGAAAATTGACGGTTGAATAACGTCTTCTTTCCTTTTAACGAATTTCAATTACAATATTACTAGTTGATAACGTCTTAGTGGGCTCGGAAGTTTGAACGAGACATATTCATGTGTTGGGTTTAATAACCGATTATGCAGTATTTATTTTAATTCGTTTTACTTGTTGATTTCCTATTTTACTTGTCGTCTAACCGGTAATTTATTTTACTTACCGCAGTAGTAATAATTGATATGTCTTTTCATATTGAGTTTTTGCAATTTCGACTTTTAATAACCGATTTTATTTACTGTATATCAAAGGTACATAGTCAGGTATTACGTCTAGTGAAGTAAATTATTTCAAGTATAGATTAAAGTAAACTTGTTCACTATAACTTTTTACTATGACATACATTTTGCTTTGAATAATTATCTCTCTATAGACAACGCTCCTAATAAATCACAAATACCTACATAATTTTCTAATTAGTAATTCTGCTTACAGAATATAACATCATTTACTAGAATATAACATATTTTGAATTTAAGTATTCTATGCTACGGCAGATAAACTGACCTGCATGTTTTGATGCTTAGTTTCCTAAATTAAGCATCGTAATAACTTTCGACTAGGTAACCAAATAATGTTCTATTGTTCATATAGAGCGAGATATTTCCCTAATTAATTTAAAAATAAAGATGGACGGTTGTTTACTGGCGAATTATTTTCGCTAACCAGTAATCACTATTGACGACATAATATTTAAGACTGAACCCAAACTCAAATGGTTGATTGTACATTTACGGAAAAAGAACTCCGCGGTTAATATCCTTTAGCGAAAATTATTCTTCTAAATATGCTCACTTAACTAAATCAAAATGAAATGCCAATAAAAGCATAACAAGCTTTTGTTCACCAAAACATTAAATTATTAATGCTAATGCTTAGGAAGTTTTCCAAAGATTAGATACGATATTGTCGGAATTGTTGTTTCGTGTAAGGTAGAGATATAAATGAAAATATTCAATAGCAACATTAGTCACTGTCTGATTTTCATAGACGCTATATTATTTATTGTTTATTTTATTTCCATTAGTTCAAAATTTTCATAGATTTGTATATATATTGCTATTTTTAAGTGTCATCTTAATTATCTTAATATGCATTAAGGACTTATGAGATGAAAATAAAAGTGAAGAATAGTTTGAAAAATATTTCTTCGTTCCACCTTAACTATTCACGCATCTGTTGAAATATTCCTCGTATATTTCTATGTGATTTCAAGATTCCATAATCTTCGCTTCGCTCTTGAAGTTGTTCATAATTATCTATTGACATTAAATAGACTAGGTTTTTATAGGCTCCACAAATGAAAGCTGAGAGGATCAAGGTATTGCGACCAGCCATTAAAGGTTCAATCTAAATGATCCCAAACTTCCCAATAAAATGAGGTAAAGCATCATCAAGCATGATTACGATCATTTAACTCCGTAACATGCTTTTTGTGATGAGTTCACTTATGTTTATCGCTACTAGAGTTTGTTCTTGTTCAACCCCCTTGTAGGGGGTGCAATGGCATTTCTACAAGACAATTTGTCAGCATGCTACCATGCGGGATTAGCTAGAGCTGGGGCGACCCTCCCAGATAGGTTACACTCTTGTTGGACGGTGGTACTATTTGGAGGTGACCATGTCCTTGTTGAGTTCAACCATGTAACGGCTATCGACTTTTGCAGAAAAGAAGCTATTTTAAGGGCAGAAGTAGTGAATTCTGCGAAGAGATTGACTTGGCAAAAGTATAACCATTTTCTGTCATATAGGGGGTCCCTTACGAGGTTTTCTCTGCTTCCATATACAAAGAAAATTTTCCCCTCAGCAGGAATCACCCTTCCCCAAGTGACTTACCCCTCACAACCACTAACACGCTACGACTTTCCAGTATCCCCCCGGAGGGTTAGAGCATGAAAGAGCTTCTACTACCCGTACGAAATTATGTAATCCGTTTCCAACGTGTTCACTTCTCCGAAGGCATACCGGTAGTATATTCTATTTACCCACTAACCCAAACTAACCTAAACCACCTTGCACCTATTTTTAAATTACTCTTCGAGCCAAAACGGTCACAACAGCATAGAATATTCACGGTTACAGAGATACAAGAATATAAAACTATAGTACTATCGAATATAAACCGTGCTGCTGTTTTTTTTGCTTTATATACAAATAATAGATGCCATTGCCCATCAGGTTCGTTTGAAATTCATTTTTCTTTTAAATATATTGTTTAATAATTATTTAATAATTCTAGAACATATTTTAATATTATGATTACTTTTAAATTTATTTTAATATGTCAATTAATTTCAATAAGCAAGTTTGGGTGGTTTGGTTTAGTGACGGGAAGTGGAACTATATGATTTGTGCGCTAATGCATTTTTTGAGAAACTCCATTTTGATGGGAGAATTAAAAAAGGTGGCAGATCGATCTTCATCATTATTCCGGCTACGACAGCGCGAGATATTTCTAGAAGACACTGTCCTTTCTTCCTTATTTCCTTTTGATTCTAGATATCTTTTTCTATATTGGGTGGGGAAAGAATAATTAAATTAAGCTTAAAATTCACGTGTGGCATAAAGGTTTAAATCAAATTTTCGCTATTTTGCACCTACTTAATCTTGTGTATCGATATGTTATCTTATCTCGTGAATTATTTTTGGTTTATTGATGTCTGAGACATTAAATAGGCAAGCACTGTCTGTACTATCATTTACCTAATATTTGTTCTTAATACCAATTTACTACCAGCTAGTCATCTTGCGGCGGCATCCTTTGATATGGGAAATTCAATAACCAAATTTTAGAAGAGAGCCATGACTCAATATTGTTTTAAACGTCTGGGCATCTGAATAATACTTTTGACAGTTTGTTTAATTTAAAAGATGCTTTTTTATCGTCAAAAATCCATTTAAAAACGATTTTAAATGGCAAAATTGTATTTCCATACTTTTTAGGGTTAGTTTGGGTTAGTTAGTTAGCTGGACGGCATTCACCTAAACCAAGTTTCTGGTTTAAGATGCTTCGGACCGCCCAACTAAGGCCATTTGACTTCAGTCATAGCACACTGTTCGATTTCACCCTCCTCTTGCAGTATATAGGCCATATAAAAAACTGAAGGGATGTTCGATGAGTGGCACAATATTTTTTGACCCTTCGAGGTGTCGAGCACGTAAAGTATTAGCTGTGAGCTGAATCTTTGCAAGCCCGACCGAAATTAGCCTACGGGAACATTCGGTTCTTCAGGGCCTGGATAGCAGCATGAATGGGGATTTCTTCTAGCTAGGTCACCCGATTCGATAGCCACGTGTTCTCCAAAAGTGACGACAAAGGAGCCGCTAAGAAACGCGTGTTGATTCGACCGAAGACGAAGCGGAATTCCAGGTTCTGGTTATGAGAGGAATTTATAGAAGTTAGTAATTGAATTGCTCGACAAGCGTAGGCCACCCTATAGCACTTCCTGCAGTATCGCTACCTGTTGTTTTTGATTGTGAATTTATTATTGGTCTTAATTATTATTCTTAAATTTACAGGTATTTGTTTTTTATATATACAGTATTTCAAAAGTGTGGCGTTTGCAAGACATATCATATATTGAATATTTGTCTTAGTAGTATTAACCCAATATATATTTATCTTTATCTCGCTTTACCTTCTTTTTTGATTAATAGAAAAACTTTTATTCCTTACGTGGATTCTGGGTTCTATATAATTCCGTTTCAAACGCAGTCCATTAGTAATTAAGTATTTATGTTGTACACTATTTGCTTTAAACCATAATAGTTCAACTGCAAGTCTGACCTGAAGTTGTGCTCAAATTGGCGAAGGGACAAAATAATTGATTTCAAATTAATAAATTCAATTCTGCGCTTTTTATCTGTTTTCAGCATAATTGGCTAGGGGTTATTTCGGATCCGCTTGCTTATTTATTTCTTTCTCAAAAGGTTGAAATCAAATTATTGACTAACGTTCCTCGCCAAATTGAGGAAAAAGAGTTGATAATCTCTCTTCAGTTGTCTTGTACTGTTATTCTTTCATGTTTTGATATCCCCGCAAAAACTCTTTCAGTGATGTCACAGGACAAATTCTAATCACCATCCAGGAAGCACGGAAAAAACTCAAAGTAGTGAACCACTTACAGAGACGACTACGAGTATTCCACCTAGATAAATTTGGTAATTTTTTGCTGAAATTTTCAATATTTTATTTTGCATCCTAGAGCAGCTCCATTACTTGGGAATAAATGTTATTAGCATACTCCGAACGTCTGTGTCCTGAGTATCTTACTAGGCAGTAAATGTAATTATTTAAAACAGCATGGTTGATATGCGATTGTTCTAAGGAATTTCTTCTGAAAGTTCCGGGAAATTTTTTTCCGGAAAGCTTAAATGCTCTTATCCCTTTAAATAAAACTCAAAATAAATCTTCCGGTACGGTCTGCTAACGCACGTTGGATTTAATCATGTAAATTCTAATCATATTTACAGCTGCTCCAAATAATTGATTATTTGTCATTCCAAACCACTCTCTTACATTTTGTGCCATGACGTTCTTCTTCTTTCTTGGCTTCTATTCCCTTAGTTCTTGCCCTCCATGATGTCTTGAACTAGCTCATATTTAGACCCTCAATTACGTGTCCAAAATATTCTAGTTTTTTACGCTTAAGAGTGTTGATTATTTCTTCATCTTTCTCAGTTCTCTGTCGCAGCTCCACATTCGTGACTTTACCAGCCAATGAAATACTTAGCATACGCCGATAACACCATCTCTGCTGCTCATTTCGGCCTTCTTTAGTGTCCAGGCCTCTGAACCCTAAAGTTCAGTTGAAAATGTGCATAGCATCTTAGCATCCTTATTTTAAACTTAAATTGATGGTTCTGCTGCATATATTTTTTTTAATCTTTCCAAATGATGCTCTTGCTATTTCTTTGCGTCACCTGTGAAAAACGATTTTCTTATTAATGTTAAAAAGGAAGGATTTTAATCAAAACAAACCTCTGACACCGGAGAGTGTGTGCAATACCCGGCTCCTGATGTGGAGTTCGTGAGCGCCACCAGTTCTGCCAGCTAAACTGGAAAAGCTCCGCTGGTGTTATACGGGGTTGTTAGGCTCGTTTTATTAAACAAGAAAACACAATCTTAATTTACAGTTCAATCTATTGGCTTCTAGGTGTTTTTTTTTTAATTTAAAACATCAACAATCTTACAGTGAAATTTAAAAACAAAGGAATGAACACAAAAAACTATTAAGTAATTAACAGTGATGGTACATTATGATGATTGTACAGATGCCAATTCTGTTGATAAACTCGGTACTGTATGCCTTACACCTAAAAACTCTAAGCGCTACTTTCAGAAATGATCACTTTGGATTACTGAAGATTAATACAGATATGTAAATCCGAATGCATCAATTAGTAGCCGCACCACTAATGAATGCGGTAATAACGATATTATCAGCTAATAACGAAAACCACAATAACTAAATCAATCGGCCGGAAAATAAATGAATTAATAAAATAAATAAAGCAATTCTAAAGCTCGATCAAAAAGGTTAAATTCATAACAAAACAATAATAATAATAATCGGAAGGATGCCACGTTAGATCCGAAGGTCTGCTGCTGAAAAGGCTGCAAGGTCAGCGGTTGAGGTGAAAGCCACCTGCTCGAGAATGAGAGTCCTCCGCCTAAGAGGTGAAAGGGAGCCCAAAGGTGAAACTCTGTAGTGAGACCTGGTAGTGAAACCGTCTAAAGGCTTCTGTCCCCTGCAGTAAAAGCCTCTCTTGAGTTGACCTGGAGGATCAACTGCCTCGGGTTTATAAGGTGAGCTCGGAAAGCCTCTCGTGCAGTACGAATACCCCAATAAATCCGTTGTGTCAAGCACTAATTAGGGACTCAATGCCAGATCCCCTAGAAGGGTAGTATTAAACACAATACAAAGCGGATGAGTCACTAGGATTGCATACGAAAAAACGCGTCCTCTCTTCCCAGTAGGTATTTCTAGAAGCACGAAATCATCGGTTTCAATCAACTTGCTTTTGCCACTTCCACGGAATTAGAGAACAAACGTCAGGCCGATTGATTTAGCTCACAAAATATCTCCCTTAGAATTTATTAGGCAGTCTAATGATTTTTTCCTTCATTTAAATTTGCAGTCTCTAAATAACAAAATAAACCTTATCTGTACAATGCTAGCCAGCTTTTCCAAAAAACCTATTTTGTTATGCTTCACTGAGCATTGGCTCAGTGAGGAACAATTAAAATGTATTCATATAGATGGATATGTTATGGTAAGTGCCTTTTGTAGAGATCAACTTGAACATGGCGGGTCAGTGATATTTGTGTCTGATACATATTTGGAAAGCATAAAAGTACTGTCAAAACTAAACAATTTATCCGCTAAGAATATTTTGGAATGCTGTGCTGTAAAAATAAATAACTACTGTATTTTAAATGTGTATCGTCCACCGTCACCAACTCTGGTGTATTTTGTGGATATTTTATCAGAGATATTGAGTAAAGCATCAAGTTTTTCGAAGAATATTATTTTGTGCGGTGACCTAAACGTTAATGCTTTGGAGGAAACCACTCGTAAACGGATGTTATTTGATCTCTTTTCTTCATTTAATTTAAACTCTTTAATAGAACAGCCTACCCGTGAATGTATTAGAAGCAACAGACTGGTTTCATCAATAATTGATTATGTTGCTTCTAACGATGATTTTGTTAGCTGTATTAACTTTGAACCAGGTTTTTCAGACCACTACGGCCAGCTAATAAGTTTTAATGTAAACGTCCCAACTGATCTATCGTCCTGTAAAACTTATTCATTTAGGACTTTTAATATGATTACCTTGGCTGAGTTTAAACTTTGTCTTGGTTCTTTAATGAATCATGCACTTAGGGAATCAAGTATAGAAAATTTGACATCAGCCTTCTTTGATGGCTTTCTGACTTGTTTTAATACCACTTTTCCTTTAAAACAAAGGAAAATTCATGGTAAATCGCACAGAGTAAGATTTTCTGATGAGCTATTAGGGCAAAGAGAAGAATTAGTAAACCTAAATTGGCTAAGGAAAAGAACGAGTGACGCTCTTATTCATGTAAGATATAAAGAACTTAAACAACGAATTCGTTATAGAATAAGAAAAGAAAAGATAGCATTAAACAATAAATTGATTAACGAGGCGAAAAATAAAACAAGAGCAGGCTGGGATCTCATAAACAAACTCAATAATAAACAAAGAAAAGTAAATGTAATAACGGAAATAAACATATTAGATAAAACATTAACGGATAAGAATGATATTGCCAATGAATTTGGTAAATATCTTTCTGGTGTTGTAAAGGATAAACTATATACCCATTTTGGCACCCAGCTATCGGATACATGTACTTTTGGGAAACATGTTTCAGACTCTATGTTCTTTTTACCGACTACCTCAATAGAAATCGCAAATATAATTAAATCTCTACCAAACAAAAAATCAACTGGACCTGATAACATTCCTGTTTGTCTTATAAAAGCATGTGTTGAAGAGCTTTCGATAATATTGTCAATAATTATAAACAAATCAATGGAACAAGGCCTATTTCCCGAACAACTTAAAAAATCAGTGATTGCACCAATTTTTAAAAAGGGAGAGCAAAATAATATTGAAAATTATCGACCTATCGCACTTCTGAGTATATTTTCAAAGATTTTTGAAAAAGTGATTCATGACAGAGCGTCACATTTCCTTAATGCTCAAAATGTTTTCTCTTACAGTCAACACGGTTTTCGTAAAGGCCTATCTACAGAAAGTGCTGGAGTGGAATTAACACAGCACATTTTTGACTGCGTAGACAGAAATGAGCATGTAATGCTTTTGCTGTTTGATATCTCGCGTGCTTTTGACTCAGTGGATCCTAATTTTGTTGCTATGAAGTTGGATAGAGTGGGAATTAAAGGTAACATAAACACGATGTTTCAGTCTTTTTTGGCCGACCGACCATTTAGTGTAAAGATTGGAGAAGAACTTTCTGCGGAGTTTGTAATGGGATTGGGTACACCTCAAGGTAGTGTTTTGGGTCCACTTATCTTTACAATTTTCATTAATGATCTGGCAGATTTTGTTGAAAGTGCTAGGATCTTTATTTTTTGTGATGACACTACAGCCGTTATCTCCGATCCAGATCCAATTAACCTAAAACGAAAAGTCCTTTCATGTCTAACTGAAATCGATGACTGGTGTGTATCCAATAAACTCATGCTAAATCATGCAAAAACTGATGCGGTTGAAATTGGCAATAAGTATAGAAAACCAAATAATTTTGTTTTTAACTTTAAAGGTAAATCTATTTCATGCTCGAATTCAGCTAGATTTCTTGGGATAATGATCGACAAGCACATGGACTGGTCTGAACACATTAATGCTGTTTGTAGAAAATTAAGTAAGAGTGCTTTTCTAAAGAAGTCATTGGATTTAAGGGAGTTAATGAATGTATACTACAGCTCAGTATACAGCGTACTTAGTTACTGCATAGTGCTTTGTGGTAGGGCTGGGGATTTGGAGAGAGTGTTTGTGATTCAAAAACGCACTATTAGGATTCTTTTTAATATTCCCTTTAGACAATCATGTCGAAATATCTTTGGAGAAAAAAAGATTTTGACAGTATCTGGTATTTACATTTTGAAAATTCTTGAGGTTATATTTAAAAATAGGAATAAACTGCCTATAGTAGGTGATCGACACCAACACAACACTCGGGGTAGAAATAATTTGCTTCTTGCAAAGCTCAAACATGAATTATATAGAAAGTCACCTTTTTATTCTGGAAGCCATCTTTACAATTTGCTACCTATGGAAGTTAAGCAATCAACCTCAATAGTGAGCTTCAAAACCAAAATTAAGCAACTGCTTTTCAGCAATGTTTTCTATACAGTTTCGGAGTTTGAAACCTTTTTAAAGGCTCACAAGTGACCATAAACATAAAGCAGTAGGGCTGTTATTGTCAGCTTTTTTTAAGTGTAGTTGTATTTTTGTGAATGTTTATATAGGAATGATACTTATTGTATTGTACTTAATGTACCGTGTTGCGTAATGTGTTGTTTTTTAATTGTTTTGACAAATTCCTGCTGCGGAAGTTGATTTTTTTAAACATACTGTAAGTTTGTTTTTCGAAGTGTTTTTTTGACGTGGTCTATGCTATGTATTATAGTTTTTAAGACAAAATAAAGAATTTGAATTTGAATTTGAATCAGATCAGAAAAAAATGATAGTGTCGAGAACACTTATCGAAATGAAGAAATAGTCGATACCAGGAATACTTCTAAGATACTAAACGAGAACTAAGCGTTGCAAAACGAATGCGGAAGAAACAACTAATAAGCTAAAATTAAATAATAGGAATTATTCCAAAACAAAATAATAAATCTGTAAAAATCCCAATCGACAGCAACAATTAAGTGAAAAGAGCCCATTACTAATATTCAACGCTACCAATCGAATATTACAAAAGTTATATCATGCCAAGTGAAAAGACAAATATGAAGTAGAAATCCCAAATATCAAAGTCCACAACTACCGGTAAGAAGGTGGAACTACAAAATAGCCGCAAAATCCACTAAAATATAAGAAAGGAACACAAACATTGACAATTCAATGAAAATGAAAGGCAAATATGGGAAAACCACGGGGAAATATGTGAGGGATATTTACTAAATCCCTCGAGCACTACGAGAAGAACAAGCAACAAGCAATCGGTGCAGAAATCAACAAGTCTTAGAAGAAAATAAGCAACAGGTACCTACCAGTTTTTACTATTGAAGAGAAAGAAAAATGAAATAACTATCAATTATTCTCGAATTAACAGGTAACTAATTAAGCAGCAGCAGTATTTCAAGGCAAATCAGTGTCCCCAACATGTCAAAGCCATCAGCCTGAGATTAGAAGTGAAATATTCATACCGAAAGTAGCATATGAATTTGACCGATCTAACGAGGATCAAAGGTAGGTTATTAACTCAGTTCCTAAATACAGAACTACAAGAAAATATATTTATTGTAATATACCAAAACAAAGTTAAGCTAATAAAACAATATCTTATTTTAGTTGTTTGATAAATCTAAGCGAGCCAACAGACCATCCACCAAAATAAACACAGCCACAGAGTGCTGAAGGATATCATAAGAAAAGAGATGATTAGAATAGCCACTTACGGCTACAACAGTACTATAAAAGCTAATACATATTATGCATTAATCGTATGTATATATAATTAAATAATATTAATAAATGATGCAACGGAAAGTCCATTAAACTTATTGAAATCAAATCAACTAAATGAATTATTTATTAACCGAAGAGGTTAATACTCAATAATTCTTACCACAAAATATAGAATCTTTTGTTGCTAAATGCAGCAGATAAAATAAAATGTATAATCTTTTATAGTGTACACCTGAATTCCTTTGATTGCTCAAACATTTCAGTCAACTAGCTTCCCAAGTATTTATGTTTTTCAGCTCTTTCTATAGGTGTGCCAACTATTACAAAGTTTGCTTGTACATTTTCCTTTTTTGTTATTTTCTTGAGTTTGACTTCTTTCAGGTTCATGTTTAGTCCATACGCTTTACAGGCATCCTTCAATCTCTTCATAAACCTGTCTCTAAGTCTTAGTCATTGGCTGCTTTGTCTATCGTATCATCTGCAGAACGGAAACTGTTTAAAACCTGTCCGTTAATTATTATGGTCTTCTTCCGATGGTCCAGTACAACAGAGGAGAAACAACACAGCCCTGGTGAACTCCACGCATTTATTTCATCTGAAAATTGATTTCCAACTCCACCTTTTGCTGTTTGTCTCCAGTATAAATTTGCTATGTTCCTGTTGTTTCCACTGTCGACGTCCATGCCTTTAAATATTTTAATAAGTTTATGATATTGGACTTTATCAAAAGTTTTTCCGAAATCAATGAAACATACTTACAGGTCCTGGTTCATGTACATACATCTCTGTACATGCACATTCACACTGAATATGGCTTTTCTTAAGTCCATACCTCTTCTAAATACTTGGCACTTTAGGTAACGTGATAATTGTAGACATCAGCTAGTCCTTCGGTATAGCTTCTCTTCATAAATAGTGTTAAATTAGTTTACCAAAATCTGTGTGGTATCATTTGTCTATTAGTTTACGAAGCTCAATAGGTAACTTATCAGGACCACTTGTCTGTCTTCCCTTTGTCTGTTAAATGGTGTATTGGATTTCATTTTGTAATATCGGATTTCCTGTATCCTCAGTGAAATTGGGCATGGAAAACTTCTTCGATCTCGATATTCGAGATTAAAATACTGTCCTTATTCTTTATTAAACAAGATTGTTTGTGGTTTTTTATTTCTTTAATCTTTTTGTGCAGATTGAAGCAGTCATATTTCCGCTCATGGATTTCAATTTCTTCACACTCCCCACGAACCCAGTTCTCTTTTGCATTGATCTAAGTTTTGATCATGAAATTTGATTCATTATGTTTAGGAGGACCGTTTTTGGCCTGACGTCTTTGATATATCAGCTCTAGAATACGGTCCGTCATCCAAGATTGTTTTCGTCTTGCGTTTCTCCTTTGATATTCTACGGCTACTGGCATCATTGCACTTTTAATTTGAGTCCATGTTTTATCAACGTTTGTTGCATTTTGACAACTTGAAATGCTTTTTGGTTGTTATTTATTCTTAGGTATGTGTTTTGTAGAATATCCTGATTATTTAATTTTTGCATGTCGACTATAATAGGCTTATTGCTAGCTTTCCTGAGTTTTTTTTAGAGTTAGTTTTATACTGGATACTAAAGGATTATGATCAATTGACATCGGTTCCTGGATAAGTTTTGACCGATTTGATACTTTGTTTCTATTTTTCATTACCCAAAACAAAGTCTATCTGGTTTCTTTAGTCTACGCTTCGGTTGTTCGAAGAATATATTGGTAATGACAAAACTTTCACTTTGATAAAATTCTGTCAGCTTATCCCCTTGTTAATTCCTGACACCTAGTCCAAGCTTTTCAACACATTTCTCTACTTCGCCTTGTCCAACTTTGGCATTAAAATCTCCCATGATGATGTTGATCTCATAATTATTTGTGGATTTTAATTCAGTTCCCAAATATTTGTAAAAATTCTGTATTTCGTCTTCGCTTCTATCTGCTGTTGGAGCACAGGCCTGTATTATGTTCAGAGAAACTGGTTCGGTGTCGAATTTGAGCAACATTACTCGATCTGATATCGGCAAGAAAACAGTTATGGAACCACTTTTTATCCACCATAACTGCTATTCCGCATCGATGTGCTGAATCGCTATTCGCTGAGAAGCATATCATTCCGCTCTTCATTGGACCCAGCCCACTGGGCATCGCTTATACCTAAAATGTTTAAACTGAGCCTTTTTACCTCTGCTTCCACATTTTCTGATTTTCCTGGTGAGTACAGTAGCAATTTTCATATACCTACCTCAAGCTAATTCCGATCGTTAGCGATATCACATGCTTTACCCGAATGTTCTAGGAGGAGCGTAAGTAATTGCCTATAAATCCAAACTTTGCATAATCAGAAGCTGGTGCGAATCATTCTACCCGTCAACCAACATTTTACGTATAGTTTAAGCCCCTGAAAAATGCACTTTATGCACTTTATGCACTTTTTTATAGAGAATATGAGAGATAACCTTGTCTAGTGATTGGTACTTGAAAATATGTTTTGGTTTACTGCATCTACCGCCGGTTTCAGAATTTCAGATATTCTTAAAGTCCATCTAGCTGAAGATATTAAAATATAGAAAAGATATTTTTGGTATTTTGGCAAGAAACTACATTTCCAATTTGTTGATTAATTTTTGTTGATGTAAAACTTGTATTAAGCTTTGATAGCTATTACAGTCCATTTCAAAACATTGATAAAAATGTCAATATTATTTTCAATAGTTTAATATATCTAAATGTATTTTACACGTTTTTTTCTTCGTAAATTGTTGTCACCTGAAATTAATTTACAATTATTTATGGTTATATTACAAGTTTAATTAAGAAGGGCGGCATAACTTTACTTTAATTAAATTTAATTAACAGGGAATCTCTAATATTGTCATCCATTAATAATTTCCGGGTATGCTACCGTTATCATTTACTTCTTGGTTAATATTTCAAGAGTATGGCAGAATATTTCATAAATCGCATTTTCACAAACAGAGAGATAGGGCACGTTTTTTATTAAACGAAATTTAGAAGCAAAATATTTTTGTTAACTGAGGCTTGAAATACATGCTGAGTTATATACATTTTAGGGTAAGCAACTAAATGTAATTAAGCACTGTCGATGTTTTTTAATGGTTTATTCTTTTGAGAATCGGAAAATTTCTGTGGAAATTAGGTGAATCGCCTGCAGCTGGAATTCGGGCAGACAGAGGTGGTGGTGTTTTTATACCTCGTGCGGAGCTGAAAAAACAAAGCGTAACTTAAATATCATGGACTTAGAATCAGAATTTAGTATATCGCATGTAGTATTATTAGGTACCCCAACTTTTGCTGGGATATTCAGCATTGGGCAACTCGAAGGCTTTCTTAGCATATTTGTTGAAACAATAAGCAGTGGATCCCAAAATGATTTGCAACCACAAGCGGGACATCGAGATAAAGAACTAGGAGGTCTGCTAGAAAAATTTCAAATTTTACCAGATAACGCCTGTGAAATGTATTGGTCTAAGCTAGATGGCAACGTTGCACACATGCAACGAAACTTTGTTTCTGTTAAAATGTCAGAACGACTTCTAGCGGGCAGGTCCAGACTGAGTGGCTGACTATCGTCTCCTATTGTATTTTAAATAAACATTTTTTAAATCTGTTATTGCCAACATTTCTATTGGATTTATTGTGGTTTTTGTAAATTTTGAAATAAAATATATAATTATTAGTTTTAATAATAATTTTATAATTATTCTAATAATTAATTATTACAATTAGGAGTGAGCTAAATAATCCGTCGATATTCGATTATTATTCGATTGTATATATTTGCAAAAAACTATTAATCGAAATAATCGATTAAAGAACATAAGTGGGAGCTAATCAATAAGGACAGTAAAAAATTTATAGGATGCAAAGTATTAGTTGCAACTCTTTGTACAGTTTTTATAAGTAGTTTTTCTTATAGAAATAATAATAATAGTAAAAGATGTCTTTTATTCAGAAATATACAATGAATTTGATAAGTCAATACTTGGCGCAGCCTAATTTCAATAGCTACTCTACAGAACCCAATAATGGCATGTATGAAAGATAAAGTTGGAACTTAAAAGTGTTAAAAATATAATATTAAAATCAAGATTAACATCTATAGAAGTATACTAGACCAAATGTTACAAAATACAGTAGTGCGATTTTTCCCTTTTGATGGTCGATTTGTGTTATCGATACTCTCGCTACATTACTTCTCGCCACCTTACTTCCGGTGTTCCGGTTCGCTCGAAAGATTAATCCGTTTGGAGCGTCCACTTGACAGATGTGGTGTATATTTATTTTTTTCATATCAATTGTCAGCCCTTCTCGTCTGGACACTCAAGGCGAGCTGACAATTTTTGAGTACCTAATATTATCGTTGTTATTTTGACCATCACGTCTAAATATCGCCTAATTTGGTCGTCGTTGAATTAATTGGCAAATTACCTAGTATGTGTATTTTCTGAAATTATCGACCATATCGCCTATAAACGATGTATGATGAATAATGTAGTGACCCTTTTTTTAAGGTATGTTGGACACTTGTGTTTCTATTTTAGATGGTCACATTTGATTATAATTTAACTAGGGTCCTTCTGTGGGATAGAATTTCCTCCTTTTGGGGCCGAACGTCCGCCAGCGGTCTTTCTATGCCGACATAGCGAGTTCCCGGTGCCATTAAGCCGTACAAGATAATACCACCACATGGTGGAGACGTAGCTTCGCAGAAAACGCCACTAACTGCAAATCTATTAGATACAAGTAGGGTATATATATTTTTCTAATTAATAATCTCTTATTATTACTATTCTCGTTATTTATTTTTTTGGTTAATGATTTTACTGTTAAACGACTGTACGTCGTTTGCTTTCTTTATCGTATATATAATCGTTGTATTTATTTAATTTTGATTAGTGAATTTACTGTTAATCGACTCTACGTCGTTTGCTTTCTTGATCGTATATATTATCGTTGTATTTCATTTTGATTAATGAATTTACTGTTAAACGACTATATGTGATCTCTTATCGTATACCATGCCATACTATTTTCGTTTATTGAGTTATTGAAATTATCGCTGGTTAGCGTTAAGTAATTATTATCTTTGCCGAATATTTAATATTAACTTTCCTTACTTTCCTTTCGGTTTCGCGATTATCTGATTTACTTGTATATTACACTTACCTACCTTAACAATAAGTTTTTACTGTAATTGGCTGTAAGCCTCATGTCAGTAATTTTTCGCGACTTCAATTATTCGCCTTAACACTGATATCGAACTGAGCTCAATTCGTGTTCCCGATACGTACTTATTAACTAGGTATATATATACCTAAGATATATAGTAATTCATTTCTTTAGTAGATCTCTATTAACTGATTATTGATATAGTGATATTATCGCTGCCATGCAATCAATTTAGATGAGTTTGCTTAATAAATATTGCTGATTTTGGGCACTTTATGACCAACTGTAATTAGTTAGGATCTCTAGTAGTCGAGGTTCAGTTAAAACTATTTCCAAACAGGAATTAGGCAATCTTAAGGATATAGAACCTAGCTTAAAACTTAGAAAAATAGTTAAATTTGATTTAATAGTCTGATAATCTAGCCGAGTGCGACTCTTCTCATTAGTTTATGAGCAATACCACGAACCCAACTTAATTAATTGTCTTTTTCCACTGTAGGGATCTTTGTTATCGTTAAATTTTTTCAATATACCATTTTTTCCTACGGTAGGAAACGCCACTCCAATAACACTGAATATCGCGGGAAGCTTCCTACTTGCTGCTAAAAATTAGTTTTCTTATTATATCAACC
>MU184386.1:15760-79136 GCA_016904865.1 Pissodes strobi | reverse complement strand
GAACTGTTTAGGTGTAAGCATAGCTCACTAATGCTAATCTAAATAAGTATTCTATTTACTAGTGTGGATCGATTAATGCTTATAGTTTTATATATTACATTTCCTTATTCTTCCAATTTAATATATATCGTGGTAAATGATAAACTTTGTCGTTCTGACTGATTATTTATCTAGTTATAATAAATGTACATGATGGTATTTCACAAACGAAACCGTTAAGGTTTATGGATGTACAACTGCGGACACGTATACCATGGTAGACGCGCACAAGGCTTAGTAGTAAAAGGTATTATCTTGATGACTCTTATTGCTAGTATGATAGATATCTTATGCAGATTGCGTTTATTATTAATTTATTGAAATTGATTTTAATCTTCGTAATCATTTAGTATATTATATTGTTACTTCCGATATAGCTAAACGTGCCTAACAATTGTTCGTTCATTCTTTTATCTATTTCAGTTCCATTATGATTCAATTTAATTAAAAATTATAGTCTGTATGTATACACAACTGAATTTTCCCATGTACGGCTATGATTCGGTAGGTAGCTAGTTCAATTTTCTTTTCCATTTAATTCAAAAACCGTGAGCTATTGATACTTTGCCCTTATAGTCTAGTTCTTTAATTGTGAGCATATATTAACTTATTATCATTTGTTTTCACTTAGGCTCTTCCACATTTCTTTTTATATTTATATCATTCTGTTTATTGAAAGAAACAGGGTAGGTAACGTCTTATTTATTCCATATGGCTAATTCATTTAAAAGGGTTTTACGCGCAAGAGTTTATTGTCAAATTTTCTATATTTAAGCTACCAAAAGATTGATTTCTGCCCAAAGTTTGTCTCTATTGCGCTGAGGAGCAATTTATTGTTGAGGACAATTTTTATCTCGTTAATAAGTTAAATCGTGGAGCACTTTTACTTTCCCAAGGACAAGTTATAAATGTTGTATATCTCTGTGACTAATATAATCTTTAATAATTTAGTAAATGAAATTGATGACATATTTCTAGAAACTTATAATAAAAAAACGTCCATGCTTCATTTAATTTTGGAATATTGTAATGAACAAAAACAGGTCTCACATTTCTATAAATGTGCTAATATAATGGAAAATATATTAAAATTAATTCTAGTATTCCAATACCTTCTTAAAAAAGATAGCGAAGTAGGCCATATATCTACCTATACATGCATAACCCAACCCAAACTAAATATATTTAATTTGGGTCCTATTTCTTAAAAGTTTAATGTATTTCCATGGCTTGTGTTCTATAATATATATAGTTTTTATATCTACGCACTCACTTAAACACTATGTTAGGCTCGATGTTAGGTAAATGAATTTTGAAACTGCATAACATGCTCGCCTACATTATACCTACTAAACTATATTTTTTTATCGAGTTTTTTTTATTATTTTATGTAATAATAATTACGAGAAGGTGTGACATAAATAGTTTAGTAGTATATGTATTAATGTGATAACATTTTTTTCCGTAGTATAAAAAAAATTATTATACATAAATACATATCCTGAATTTTGAGGGTTGGGCCTACATTTAATACTACACTTAGTATTAAACCCAAACTCGAATATAACTTATGGGATTTGTCAAGCAGCCTGCCATATAGCTAGCGTTCTTTAAAATGTCCTAACTATTGATAGTTTTTATAAATATTACTGTATGTATCACCTTATATGATTAAAACTGCACGGCCTACATTGATGACGTCACTCGACAAGCACTAAGGCCTTGTTATTTGGTAGGTATTACTTATAATCCACATTTTGTGAAACAATAAAGCAATTTCTCCAGATTTATACTTTAAATAGGTTATTTCGAACATCTTGTATTAATATTAATTTTCGTAGTTATGTTACAAACAAATATCACCTTAAAAATTTACAGACCTTGCCAAGCGACACATAAATAATTAAAATATGCAATTGCATTAATTTTCGGTTGTGATGCAAACTGCATTTCTGAACGGGAATAACGTAATAATATACCTACATGAATTGTATTAGCGCCTAATTGCTTAATTGCATGATGAAATAGGTATGGGAAATTTACGTTGGGCTAATGTTCTCGGTTTCACAGAGCAAATGCGCGCGTATAATGTATATAGCGTATATATAGGCACCAATGAAACGAAGTGGTAAGTTTGTCTATGCTGTGAACCACACCTAAAATGCATACAGCATGAAAGAATAATAGCTTTGAAATATTCATATAAAATAGCAGAGCGATACATGTTCTCTGATAGGTCGGAAAGTTTCCGACAATATATCTTGAGTCTAGAGGAAAACTAAGATAAATTTTATCGAGTGCTTTACTGAATTCACCGAAACGAATACATCTCGGAGAGGTTGTAAATATTTTACTACTTTTATGTAAGTATTCTACATATTGTTATGAATTATTATATATTATCGAACGTTACAAATGGATTACACTTTAACCCGCTTTTGTTAATTGTAATTTAATTTACCAAAATCAATAATGTACTAGGTTGAATAGGTTTGGACCATACTGTCAATAATTTAGCTGCGCTATAGTACAAAATAGATGATGAAAAAAATTCAACAAACAATGGGTTAGATTCTGTTTCTCTCTGCCAAACGGCCTTAAGGGTTTTCTGTGTTTCCTGGATGGTGAAGCCAGAGATGTCTGAGGCCTTGGAATCGGCCGTGTGATGCACTGGAAGTGATCCTAATTATGTGCCCGAATATAGTGCCAGGGGCATCAAAACATGAAAAAAAAAACAGTATAAGGCAGTTAAAGAGTTCGCTAGGAATGTCAACTCTTTAGTATCAATTTGGCATCGGGGGACGTCAGTTATTTAAGCTTGGATTTTTGACAGAGAAATAAAGAAACAGATGAGTGGAAATAACCACTAGCCTATTGCGCTGGAAAATACCAAAACACGCTGAAAAGGGAATCGATTTAAAATAAATTAATATATTCCTTGGACAATTTCAGCAGAACTTCTGCTCGGAATTTGTTTTTGAGCAGTTATATTATATTGACGAAACTAAGTGCAAACACAATCAAAGGATCAGGAATAAACTTTTGCAATGCAGCAATGGCAGTAAGTAGTAACTGTCCAAAAACGTTGGCGTCGCTCCCACCTTTGACAGACGAACGTGGCGTCACGGCGACTACAGCCAAGGAAAAAGCAAACATGCTCGCCAAAATGCTTTCATCGCACCCTACCTTAAATGTCCCCCAAGGCAAGGCTCTCCCCACCATACCGAACATCAACACTACCATGGCAGAAGTTAAGTTTCATCACCGTGATATTTGTAAAATCCTCAAAGAACTAGATACGTAAAAGGCATCAGGACCGGACGGAATCTCGCCATCGTGTTAAAGAACTAAGCCAACGAACTAACACCCAATTTTTCCAAATCCTTTTCTCTGTCTTTTCGAAATGGGATTTGCCCATCTTATTGGAAAGTAGCTCGAGTGCAACCTCTTCATATAATTGCAAGAAAACCACGCTCTCAACCTATCGCCCAGTTGCCTTGCTCCCAATAATCTCGAAACATGGAATGTGACGTCAATCAGCAACTACTCAAGTATCTTGAGACCAGCATACTAATTAGCGGTAAACCAATACGACTTTCGCAAAGAGAGATCGACAGGAGATATATTGGCCTATGTCACTCATAATTATATGGAGTAAGTCAATTGAGAACTAGGGAGAATCTCAAGCGATTGCATTGGATATTTTGAATGCATTCAACAGAGTTTGGCATGACGGATCGCTCAACAAACTGCCGTTCTTCGTACTGCCAGCCTCTTTCTGCAGCTGGCTCGCCAGTTTTCTTAAGAACTGATCTCTGCACGTTGCAGCTAATGGACACATCTCAGGCACATTCACAATTACGTCGGGCGTGCCTCAGGGCGCAATACTTTCACCAACTCTGTTCCTCATCTATATTAACGACCTGCTGAGCGAAAACAATAATCCTCTTTACAGTTTTGCAGATGACAGTATCCTTGTCTCCCAATTTAGATCAGAAAAAACTTTACCAGCGACTGAGACATATCACCGCAGATAGGAGCAGATTACAGCAATTAATCAACATCTGGAGAGGGTTTGAACTTGAGGCGACAGAAATTTAGTCAGTTCAATGCAGCAAAGCCCCAAGCGGCTACCTTTACCAAGAAAACCAATACCGCTACTGATATCGTTATGGCAGGATCGACCATTTCAACATCTTCGCCAATCGGACTACTGGGTGTCTCGGTCAGCGGCTATATGCCCTGGGGTGATCAGATTGCTAACATCGCAAAATCAGCCTCGCAGAAGCTTAGTGCGCTATTTCGCAACAAACACTTGTATACACCGCAGCAGCTGATTTTGCTCTACTAAATGCAAATAAGACCTGCTTAGAATATTGCTCATACATCTGGGGTGCCACACCGAAGCACATCCTAAGTCTGTTGAATTCAATTCAGAAGAGAGCTGTGTGTCTCGTCGGCGACCCGGAGTTGACACGGGATCTGGATAGTCTGGGAACACCGCAGATATGTGGTCGAGATATCCCTGTTTTACAGCTATTTTTACGGCAGATCTCTCCAGGATTATGCCCGCCTCATCCTGCCCCTAGCAACGCCTGTCAGACAATCACGACAAAGGGCAAGAGCGCACCAATTCATTGTACAGAACACACCTAGAACATCGATTTACAAGGACTCTTTGGTCTGGTGCACTGCATCGCTATGCTCCCAGGACATCTGTTTCCCCCAAATTACAACCTACAGCTATTCAAGAATGTTGATTAACAACATCGATGCACACACCACTCGTTGAGTGCCATAGGATCTCCTTTTATTGTGTGTAAAATTGCCATTGCCATAAAAAAGAGCAAATTATGTATAAAATGAATGATTATTTAATAATGAATTACCCAATTCGATAGGTGGTTATATAGAAATCAAGTAGTTAACGAAAGCTATTTCAACCAATATAAAAACCATTATGGGGTAAAATAACGGTAAATTTGGTCAAGGTTACAGAAACAAATATTAAACGTCCAGCATTGTTTCTGCCAATGCCAAAGTTGTCTTGAGAAGGCACGCTTTAACTATCGAAACATAAATACGTATAACTGCCAGAATAACTGACCAAGATCACCTTTAATAAAATCATAAAATATAAAAGATAGGTAGGTATAGGTAGCGATACTGCAAGAAGATATATAGGATCTCCTGCTCTAGTCGAGTATATCGATTACCACTTCACAAAGGTAATGTTAGTCGGTTGTATTAGTTGGAGTGTTTAACTAAAAGTATAAATTAAACCACCGACACTCTTCTGCAAAAATTAGCCCCTTTTTCCGTCTTTGCGAGGCCCCTAAAAGTAATTCTATCCCAAACTATACACAATTCATGCAAGATACAATGTTTGTGTATCTAATGCCCTTAGCATCAATTTATCAAATATTATTCAAGACATGACATATGATTACAATAAATTAAGGGTAGATTAACTACAATTCCACGTGCAAAGTATTGCTCCCTAATTAAGGTGCGTACAGACCTGACGAGTCGCGCGCGCGACACGCACGCGACGCGCCGACCGCGCGCCTGCTACGCGAACGCGACGCGCACGGTTTTCTCGCGCGCTTACTGTGAGCCATGTAGAGAGACGCGCGCGCCACGCGACTAAGTTCTATTGCACTTCTTCACTGATTCTCGCGCGATTGCTACGCTCCTACTACTACCCATCCACACTGCGCCTCGCTCTTTCTTTGATCTGCCGTCGAAAAACCGACAGCAGACGGGTAGCGACGCGCCCCGTTCACACTTAGGAATTTTGGGCTGTCGCGTGCGTGTCGCGCGCGCGTCGCGTTAGGTCTGTACGCACCTTTAAATAGGAAATTTCCCGCAAATAATTGTAGGCGTAGTTTAATTATTCTTGCCTACAAAATATTATGTATATACAGTCGGACTTGCCGCTGATGCAGCTCGACGGGTGAGGGGCAGAGGAGAAAAACCCTACAAAAACAGGTGGCGGCGAAGGCCGTCATAGCAGTAGTTTGGTTTTTAACTGTTTTGATAGGGGCTGAGTGAAATCAAATTTTTTTATCGCATTCTCTTCGAAACTTATTACCCGTGCTGTTGACTTTATATAAAGGAGATTGAATAAAAAAGGATGGTACCTTTTGAACACACTTCTCGCTGTCGATATCGTGATCAAAAGATGCAATGCAATTTCTTACCTTTCTTAATTTCCAGAACAAAATGGAGTTGCTCAAAAAAATGTGTGCTCTCAAATCACATTGTTCCAATTTTTGTTACGAAACAGTGTTTCGCTGATTCAAATCATGCAAACTTTTATATCGAAATTAATTGATATTATAAAATAAGTTTTTCTACTGCTGTGTTTGTCTGTTATTCACTAAGAATATAATTTATCAGAATTTTTATTAGTATAATTTAATCAACTTCTGAAGTTCCGAGCCACCACTGACGCCAGAATTAAATTCGAACAGTTCGCCGGCTAAATAACTTAAACCACAAACCTGTTATATTATAAATCAAAGGGAAACATAAAGTTAATTACCTGGACAATTCGCCAACTCTAAAAGTGATAAAAGTTCTAAATTCAGGTTTATGACATTTAGTGTGGTGTCTGAAAATTGATACTTTTCGAGCATAATTGCTTGATGTTCCTTAATAGAAGGTTTACGAAAATAATAATTTCGGCCTGGAATTATACTTCTGTCTCTTAGAATTCAAAATGTTTGCTCCAAAAGCAGCGAGTATTTTAAAAGGCCTTATATTTTGGCAATGCCATTCTGATTTATTTTCTTTGATATTATTAGAATTTTAATAAATTTTGAAAACATTTTCACCGGCTGTTGCCTGGTTAAGTGTATTTTTAATTATATAAACTACTGCCTAACACTAAAAAATGTACATTTTAAGCCAAAGGGTTAGTTATGTCTAAAAGTCCTGCTCTATAAAGTTTGTAGTAATAGACTGGAACTTAGGAAGTTCGATATACCACATTCACATCTGCGCAGCACTGGCACGTTTGCCAAATGAGGCCATAAGTAATGCATGATTAGAGATAATGGAGAACTCTGGAAATTAATGTGCTCTAAAGACTCTAAGTGTTAGTGCGGAGTTCGGCCTGGCTCTTAACGCCAAAAAAACTAAATATATGGTGATTAGTAAAGATCAAATTCCCAACAGACATCTATATGTAAACCAACACAGAATCGGGAGAGTACAAAAATACAACTACCTAGGCACTCAGATTAATGACCAATGGGATCACTCACAAGAAATTAAATGTCGTATAGAAAAAACCAGAGCGGTTTTCCAAAAGATGTCACCAATGTTTGGGAACCACGCAATCCCACTGGAGACCAATGTGAGACTTCTGAAGTGTTATGTCTTTTCTGTCTTGCTGTATGGAGTAGAATCATGGATCTTGACAGAGGCAACTATCAAAAAACTATCAGCCTTTGAGATGTGGCTTTATCGAAGAATCCTGAGAATCCCGTAGGTGGATCATGTTACCAATGTAGAAGTGCTCCGAAGAATGAAAAAAAAAACAACATAAATCATTACAACAATTTATAACGGAATATATACTTATTCCGCTCCACTTAAATTTCGATTCATCGGCAAATGATTCTCGGTATCCAATATTTAGGTTGCCAGTGACATCTATTCACGAATGGGTGCAAATAACGATTTTAGAAACACTAGTACGCTGTTTTATACCTACAATTTGTGGATTTATTTCACTGTAGATTACTATATTTAATAGTGCAATCTATTCGCGAATGGGTTTATTTCGTGTGGTTGGCAATTTTAGGAACGCAGTAGGTACGCTATTTAATACCTACAATTCATGAATTTAATTTACTATAGATTACTATATTTAATATTGGGCATTTCTATGGCATGATGCTGCGTGATGTATAGGGGTAATCACATTATATAAATTAGAAAATAATACAGCGTCAAGAATAATTTGTCGAACGTCTTGAATTTTGAAAGCGAGGTCGTTTATCTTTCTGGCGACGCTTGACAGGTGGGTGCTGATTTTTAATCTTGAAATATTTAATTCATCTTGCAGTATATTTAACTAATTCCTTCATGTTTATATGCATAACTAATATTTGTTTATGATACGTTTAGTCTTATTCGACTAAAGCAAGAATTTAGCATTGTTATATTCCATTTTTAATTAGCTTACATCTTCAATAAGTTTAATTATTGTCGTGACCGTTGGGTGAAATACCGATTTATTGGTGAATATTTGCGTCTCTCATTAATCAAATTCATGTAATTTTAAAGAGGTTTAGTCCAAATTTACAGAGAACGGAATTATTTCATCGTTTAGCGGCCACGCACATTATTTTAAGTATTTCCATTCATATTCATAACAGTATTATGTGGGGAATTCGCGGACTAAATTCTATATATTCTTGCAAAGGTAGTAAAGTGAATTTTCAGTAGAACTTCTCCGAATTCTCCCTCATAGTATTGCTGGTTTTAATATTTTTTCTTTTCAGGCTTATTTAATTAAATTTTCAGATTATTTGTTACATCAAGCATATATTTATTAGCACTCACCCTGTCTCGTCTCAACACTGATGTACCGACATTCTTTGCATTTATCAGAGGTTAATCTCACATATGTAAAATTATCTGGTTTTTATCTTTTATCTAATTTTCTATCTCGATGCGAGATAGTGATTATCTTATCATTATCTTTAATTAATTGAGGCGTAATTACGCTCAATTATCGTTTATGTGCCAAGGGCCGAAATAAAAGTAATAACAATTACTTATTTTGAGTAATAAGACCCGTTATTAGAGGTTGTACCTCTATTTTTCTATTTATTATCAAATTTAAGTTATCTTTTATTTAGATTTACCGTGAGTCACTGAATTGGAACGTAATTTGATAATTTTCTTTTGAATTTTAAATTTCAGTCATTATTTCTTTTAAATTTCATATTTTAAAGTAAAGAAAAGGATATCTTTAGTAACAGTAGTGATTTATAATTTTGCTTAACTTAACATTGTAATTTAAGTTTCTGATTATATCTGCTTTAACCAGTAAATTTTCAATTTGTTGATTGCTTCCTCATGTATTTCACAGTGTCACTGATGTTCGCATGATATTTTGCTGAATATTATTTAATTAGCGATATGCATTGGTCTAAGACTATGTTATTTTCTCTTGCATATATTCAACATTGGCTGGAAGGAAACATCGTGCTTGGCAAGTAGCAGCTGTTCGAAGATAAACATATTGTAAAGACCAATAATAACGCTTTATTCATTCCTTTTTTTTAAATCTGTCACAATTAAGTTTAATTCTCATTATAGGTAAGTAAATTTATACATAAACTTTCAAATAATTTCATAAATTATATTTGCCATTTGATTAGGTATAGATTTCAATTTTTAAAATTTCATCAATCGTATTTGTAATTTATTGTATATTTAATATATTGTTTTTTAAATTTATTTCTTTAATTTATCGCAAAATAGAGGCATGTGAGACATTGCGAATTATAAGGGTAAATTTCTGATACCCTTATCTTTATATTTATTTATATTTAAGTGTTCATATTCAGTTCGCATGGTCTCTAGGAACCCTGGCGCTCACAATACACAAATATCTGCTAATAAAAGAACGTCGACCGACGGCCTAAGGAAAATAAAAACGAGTCTCATGCATACAAAAGGGTGCACAATGCCATATTAATTAAATAAATTAACTTTGGCTACAAATTAGTGGCCAACTAAATTGGCTACTGAGCTAGATAACATTACAATTTAAAGTAAGAAAGCTGGAGTATCATCATGAGAAATGATAGAAGATACGGAATACTACAAAGAATACTGCAGGGGAAAATACCAGGAAAACGAGGACCCGGAAGAAGAATTTCGTGGTTGAAATATTTAAGAACATGATTCGCAACAACAACATCGGGTCTGTTCCGAGCTACACTGAACAATGTGATGATAGCCAGAATGATCGCCAACATCCGGAGCGGATAGGCACTCGAAGAAGAAGAAAGATGTTCAACGATTAAGTTTTAAGCAGCTACGCGAAAATGAGCACATATTGGGATTTACTTCATATTTTAGCCTAGGCTTTTTAAGATTCGATACGAAATTAAATGATGCCTGCATGACATTCCATGGGAATCAGAGCTTGGGTACAAAAGAGGTGCTGCAGAGATGAGCGTAAAAATGCGGTCTAAGAGACCGTAATGTATAGCTAAACGACTATTTAAAAAATATATTAAATAGTTAACCAGGTATCGTGAATTTTACAATAATAATTATTATTACACAAAAATATAGTATTTATGTAACCACTGAAGTGCATCATGTTTTAGTCTCATATGTAGTGGCTAAATCAAATAAACATTATTTATAGTAAGTATATTTTATATGCATATATATTATTAATGTATTTCTTGAATAGTGGTCTATGTAACTATAAAACAATTTCTTTATTTCTTTATTTGGCGGAAAATTTATATTTATTCAAATATATTAGTGCCCTTCTAGCCAACCCACAGGAAAACGCATTTTTGTGAGCATATGCATAAAGTATTTCATGCGATGCATGGTGGAACAAGCGAGAGCGATTTACCGATCCAAATTAAATACACCTATGCATATTATATAATATTTTACAGTTTGGAATTTTATCGCTCCATTCAATTCCAACATCAGCCAATTTATCACTCCTAGCATTTCTTCCGATCGCCATTTTGGCTTAAAATATATTATATCCGAAGTTTATCTCATAGATATGTATATGACCGTTTTGTCTAGCCTAATCATCATCATTATTATCAATAACCATACCACTTTGTATCTAATGTATTTATATGTACTTTGATTTGAGAACTGTTTTGCTGGGTTGTCATGACACCGAATATCATGCCATAGCATCTAATTTGTCGTGGTGACTATACCTTTCATTTCCACTACCTGGTATATATTAGTTCTATAGTCGTATCCATCATCTTCCGTATGCTATTCACGTGTGCCCTTTACTGCTTCACCCTGATCAATGGTTTATCAAATTTTCTCTCATCCTCCTCTGATTTCCCGGGTTGCTCATTTGCTTGGCCATCAAGGTTCCGTATTCCCCAGCCGGCTTCAAGTCGGCGAACTAGGCTGGATTGACTGACAGCCTAGAAATGGTCGAACTGAGTCTCTGCCTGTTGATCATATGTTGAAGACATTTTATGATGTTTAATGATGCTTCGGTCAAGAAGCTATGAAGCAGAAAGTTCTTAAGATGGAGAGAAGACCAGGGTTGCCTCGTGATTATGCTGATTTCTCCAGGCTTAGGGCACAGTGCACACTTTCATCTCGGACTATTTACTAGAACTTTGTACGGCAGTCTGAATCATTATTGATTAAAATTAAGGGTTTTTAGAACTTCGTAAACTTCAAACGCAAAGGTAATAAAGTACAATCTGAAATGTTTTATTATCAATAATGTATTACAAGGAGATAATAATTGATCAACTTGTTTTCTGATTTTTTTTGTTGCTGTTTGCTCCAGCAAGTCTTGTGAGGTACAAACTTCCACGTAGACAATCACTACTCATATCCATGACTGCGAAATCTTAATATCTGATATCTACTATGAGATGAGCGTACTAAATCTCAATAGGGGTTGGATTACAGATGACATTCCTTCATATTTTCTGAAAAATTGTAGTTTGGTGTTGAATGCAGTAATATTACCTAGCTTCTAGAAGGAGTGTTATCCCATTTCCCATTTCAAATCACAAAAAGGGTGAAAAGGGGAACTTTACCAACTACAGACCTCAGCACCCATGCTCTATTCCAAAATTAGTTGAGCGCTTAGTGGCAGGGCCCTTTCTTTCCAGTTGGAACCAATGTCTCAGTGAATAGCGGTCTGGTTTTTGTATGAGTCGGAGCAACTCGAATGTTTCACCTCTCAGCACATGGCCCAAATATTGTGTTTTCCTTTCTTTGATGATGTTTTTGTTTGGGCATACGTTAGTAATCTTCTGTGCTCACGAAATTCGCAGCATCTGGCTGTATATGCATATTTCGAAGGTTTCTAAGATTGTTTCTTTTTTCGGACGGGGATGATGTAATCCCAAATCAACCGAACTGTAAACTTCAGAGTGAGGTCTGATCTTGCAAAAATTGTTTTCAAACCCATGAAGGTTTTCCTCGCCTGTTCAATCCTTGAGAGTATTTCCTTTTTCGGGTCACATTGACTGTTGATGTTAGCTTCTAAATATTTTATTGAAGTCACTAGCTCAGTTGTTGGTGCTTTAATACGTAGGTGTGTATTTATCGATGTCTTTAAAAAAATCAGTACTTTGCTTTTGGAGGCATTAAGATATGAACTGAATATTTTGCAGCTATTGTTCATCATTTGCTATTAAATGGCATGGTGCGCGTATGAGTTGTTGTATATTATAGTTCCGTCGATCAAACTTTTTTATGACAGGGGATCCTATGGCACTCGACGAGCGGTGTGAGTACGAAAATTGACACGGTTCTATATCTAACAGTTGTAGGTTAAAATTAGTGGGAAACAGATGTCCTGGGAGTGAGTTCCAAATGATGCAGTGCGCCAGAAAAAGGAGTCCTTGTAAACCGACACTCTAGGTGTATCCAGTTGTACAACGAACGGGTGCGCTCTTGCCGTCTGTCGCGACTGCCTGACAGGCGTTGCTGGGAGTGGGAGGATGCGGGCCAAATCTGCGGTGAAAATGTCTGCAGAACAGGTATATCTCGGCCACATGTCTGCGGTGTTCCAGACTATCCAGTTATAAAAACCGCTAAGCTAAATAGACTAACTAATAATAATAGTTAGTTGAAATAATAGTGTGCAGAAAAGTTCCAGATCATCTCGCTAGTAGTGCATATTTAAAATATATTATATCTAAACAATGTGAAACGTGCGGTGATACTCGTACAAACAATGTTCCTGTGAATATAGACGATACCGTCATGGAGTCTGAATGTCAGTCGGCTGCTTGTGTTTACAGGAAGGCTGAAATTGAAGGCAAAAACCGTGAGTTGAAGACATTAAATAAACTAACAACGCAATTGGAGGCAAGAATTGATGATTTAGGAGAAATAAACTATCTTTTAGGATCACAAAGTAGTATTTCAAATCACAACAAACCATTTTCAAATAATAGTAATTCTCATAAAACCGGTCCCGAGGCGCAAAATCAACCACAGCCGGTATTACAGAAATCTAGCAAACCTACGAGTCCCCTCCCAAACAAAAGAAGCACGTGGAGCCCATTCTGACGGACGGACAAAAACAAAGTGTTGGAACCATCAGCAAAATATGTGTTTACAAACAGTCAGGTGAGCAAAGCATTGGACAGTGCATTGACCTACACTTAACCGGATGGAAACGTAAGGTCCAGGGTTGTACAAAAATCAAAACCATTAATTAGTACTAGCAAGAATCCTGGTCAGTCTATCAAAACTGTACCAAAGTAGGGTATCTTCACGCCTACAGATTTTATCCCTCGACGACGGTAGATGCGCTACAAGGTCATTTGAAGTCCAGGGCTCCAGATATTGATTTTGCCTGTACTATTTGGAATAAAAAGGATAACACTATGTCCTTTAAAATATCATTTCCAATGAAGGATGTGAAAAAAGTTTATGATACGACCATTCAACCTGAAGGAATTGCCGTACAACGCTTCAGATTTTACAATCAAAATTTTCAGAAAGATATGATTCCACTCTCTCAGGACTAGGAGATACGGAACAAGATAAAACGATATTACCTAGAAAGAAGTCAACTAATTTTTTCATTTAAATATACAGTATTTATGTAATAAATTAAATCAATTGTCATTGTTTTTGGAAAGCAATGTTTTTGATGTCCTTTGTTTTAGTGAACATTGGCCGGAAGAATTTTATTTAAATCACATTAGTATTTTGAATTATAATTTGGTAAAATTTTTGCAGGCACAATACTATTCACGGAGGCACCTCCATATTTGTTCGGAGGGATATTGCTGTCCGGCCTTTAAATTTATCCGAGTTTTGTCGTGAGGTGGATGCCGAATTCTGTGGGATATTGATGGAGGAATCAGACGTGGTGGTGGTGTGTCTGTATAGATCTTGCCTTGGCAACTTTGACAGATTTCTCGAATATTTTGAAGAAATTTTGAATTACCTAGCTATCATCTCTATATAATATAATAATTCTGGGCGATTTTAATATTAATTTTAGAATGCCACGCCCTAACCGAGATCTCACTGAACTATGTAACTTAATTAATTCTTACGGCATAATAACTACTATACCTAACTATACTAACTTCAGAATCACAAAGTTGTATTGACAACATAATGACTAATTTAGAACCTGTGGGATTCGTTATTGCGACAGTTGATCCCTGCCTGTCTGACCATTATGGAATGTATATTAAATTACTTAATGAAAATCAAGTGGTCTCATCATCATGTCAGCAAAAAATTTTAAAAAGTTTAATTCTTCTCTTAAATTGGTAAACTGGAATATTTTTAATGACACAAATATAAATATAGAGTTTTTGGCAGATTGTATGATAGAAATGTTTAGTGACTTAATCGAAAAACATTTTCCATTTAAAAGTATAGCTCGTTCTAAAGTAAATCGCTTAAGAGTAAATTGGTTCAAAGATGAACTACGCAGTCAGAGAAATAATCTTTCAAAATTAAAAATGATAGCCGACTCAACCAAATCTCCTGTAGACTATTCGTCCTATAAAAACTATAAATATTTCTATCGGCGATCACTAGACGCAGCTAAAGCATCTGCCTTTAATGAGTACATAAAAAAATCTAGTAACAAATCAAAAGTCTCATGGGATCTAATTAAAAACGAGTGTAATAAAACAAAGACGCATAATGAATGTAAGATTACGTCGGAAACTTTTAATAATTACTTTTGTACAATTTCTAGTACAATACTAAGTTCACTGACAACCAACAAAAATGATCACTACGCATTTTTAAACAAAATGCACCGCCCATCATTCTCCTTCTTTTTGGTGCCTGTATCGGAGATTGATGTGTACGATGCTATAAATAATTTAAAGAAGATCGTCCGAAAAAGTTATTACCAATGGAGTTCCCCAGGGCTCAATACTGGGGACACTTCTACTCATTATTTATATGAATGATTTTAGTATTAATCTGTTATCCAACAAAAGTGTATTATACGCCGATGACTCCACTTTATTAATATCGGCAAAAACTCTTGATCAGATGGTAGTGAGTAAAGACCAAGCCTTCCAAATGACAGAAGAATGGTTCTCTTCAAATTCATTGAAATTGAATTGTGATAAAGCACAAAGTATTAACTTTTCTTTCTCTAATTGTCATAGTGAGAGTGAGTGTGTGAAATTATTGGGTATAACTATTGCTAAGGGCCTTAAGTGGAGGGATCATATTGAAGATCTATGTAACAGATTAAGCAAGCAAATCTTTCTCTTAAGGCAACTAAAAAAAACGTTTTCGGCTGGCATTCTACTTACCATTTATTTTGCCAATTTTCATAGTATACTGAGCTACGGCACAGTTGTATGGGGTGGATCATCGCAGGCGATTCAAGCATTTAGAGTCCAGAAGAGGGCTATAAGAACCATGGAGGGAGTTGGACCCAAAGTATCTTGTAGACCGCTTTTCCTAAAATATCGCATCATGCCACTTCGATGCATTTATCTTTATCAGGTATTGTTGGAAATTCACCGTATTTCCATCAATATTCCTACACCTTCGCAAAACCATAGTTATAATACACGATCGGGAAGCACTTTGCTATTGAATAGACATCGCCTAACAAATTCATCTTTAAATTCATTGAACTTACGATTTTACAACTGGCTCGGCAGCAGCGTTCGGTTGTTGTCGCAGACCGCCTTTAAGTGCAAAATAAAGACGTTTTTACTCAAAAACTACTTTTATTCGGTTAATGAATATATGGAGGCGCCAGCTATGACTTAATTAATTTGGAGCATTTTATTTTCTATTTGTATGTTTCTTATATTTGTATGTTTCTTATATTTGTATGTTTCTTATGATAATTGTAATTGTTAGTTTTAGGTTAACAGTAATTAGTTTTAAGGATTTTAAAGTTTTTATCTGTCTTTTTTTCTTTTTTTGCTCTTTTGGAAGGGCTGATTTGTGACTTGCATCAAACATATTTTTTATATTCGATGTCAAATAAATGCTTCTTTCTTTCTTTCTTTCTATCCAGATCCCGGGTCAACTCCGGGTCGTCGAAGAGACGCACAGCTCTCTTCTGAATGGAATTAGAGGTGTAAAAAAAGTAACTATTCGTTACTCGAGTACTCGTTACTCACCCGGATCCGAAGTAACGAATACTGAATAAAACTTATAAACGATTATTCGAGTACTCGTTTTTCTAAGACTTCGGCTTCGGAGCATTGGCAGTCGGCCACCGGTCCGAGGATTCTAACTTAGTACCCGAATTGACGATTTCCGATTCCGAGCGGCGGGCGCCAGCGGTCGATTACCTATTGAATTGCGGCAGCACAGCAGGAGTTTTGGATATGGAAAATGCAAGTTTCGAGTGATTGGCAATTCGGTGATTCCCCGGTAAATTTTGGCTTTAACATTTCTATTATAGTTTTGCAGTGACGTTTGCGATTCAATTTATACAGATTGATAATTATATTTTTGTTTTTTAAAGTTAGTTTTTTATATTATATAGTGTATTTTGTGTGTGCAAGTATGTATGGTGTATTTTGCTGATCCTACAATGTTTTTAAATAGCTCTTTATATGTTGCAATACGTAAAATTTCATATCGGATTTCAATACGAATATCAAATACCTAAGGCATTGTCTTTATAAGAAAAAACAATGCCTAAAGCAAAATTTAAGGAAACGAGTACTCGAATAACGGATCCGAAGTAACGAGTATTGGAAACGAAAGTAACGAATCGTTGCAAGTAGTTGACAGTAACCGAATCTTACACCTCTAAATGGAATCCAGCAGCTTAAGGGTGTGCTTAGGTGCGGCACCCCAGATGTGTGCGCAATATTCTAGGCACGGTCTTATTTGCTTTAAAGAGCAAGAGCAGCAGCTGCGGTGTATCCAGTTTTTTGTTGCGAAATAGCGCACCAAGCTTATGCGAGGCTGATTTTGCGATGTTAGCAACGTGGTCATGCCAAAACATATTGCTGTAGTCCGATTGACGAGGATGAAGGAATGGTCGATCCTGCCAAAATGATATCAAGGCCCGCAGTATTTGCTTTCTTAGTAAACGTGGCTGCTTGGGTTTTTGCTGCATTGAACTGGACCAAATGTCTGTCGTCTCAGGTTCGAACTTTCTTCAGATCTTGATTAATTGTTGCAATCTGCTCCTGTCTGCGGTGATAAGGCTCAGTCGCTGGTAAAGATTTTTCTGATCAAAATTGGGAAACAAGGGTACTGTTGTCTGCAAAGCTGTAAGCAGGATTATTGGTTTCGGTTAGCAGGTCATTAATATAAATAGGCAATAGAGTTGGTGAAAGTAGCCACTCCCGCATTAATGGTGAATGTGTCCATCAAGTTCAACGTGCAGAGATCGGTTCTTAAGGAAACTGGCAAGCGAGTTGCAGAGAAACGCTGGGAGTTCGAAGGACGGCAGCTTGTTTAGCAATCCGTGATGCCAAACTCTGTCAAATTCCTTCGAAATATCCAACGCAATCGCTCGAGATTCTCCGTAGTTCTCAATTTTGCCCTACTCCATATATAAGTGACATAGCAAATATATCACCTGTCGATCTCTGTTTGCGGAAGCCATATTGGTTAACGCGAATTATTTTGTTAGTCTCCAGATACTTGACTTAGTTTGGATTGGTTGGAAGCAAGGAAATTGGGCGATAGCTTAAAGGCGTGGTGTTCTTGCCTTTTTCTGGAACAGGTTTTACTCGAGCGACTTTTCAAGAAGATGGGAAGATCCCTTTTCGGTAAGATAAAGAAAAGAGTCTGGAAAAATGGGTGTTAGTTCGTTGGCGCAACGGGATGGCAGATATTCCATGATCCCTTTTGCGTATCTAGCTCTTTGAGGATTTTACGAATGTTAATTCCGCGTTGAACTCCATCACATGCCTCCTTAGATATAGCTTCCGATTTAAAGTTAACAGTAGTAGGGTTAAAACACAACCCTGTCAAACTCCTTCTTTGATCATTTTGATGATGCTTATTCTGTCATTGTCGTTTAATGTCAATAAATTTGAGAGATTATGCATAGCTATTGCTCATCGACTCCGGTTGCTCTTAAATTTTAGATAATCTTTTGCTGTTTAAAGCAATCGAATGCCTTTCAATAATCGATGAAGCATGCGTACACATTTACGTTTATGTCTCTAAACATTTGTGTCAGTACATTTAGAGAAAAGAGAGCCTTGTGCCCAATCTATTCTTCTATGGTGTCGGATAGAAGCTCTCTTAAGTCTTTATCTCCTTGTTCAGTTGCTTATAATTTTCCAACCATTTGTTCAATTCCTTTGGTTTTTAATGTTAAGGGTTTCGGTATCTGAGCTAATTTTCCTGGTAAATTTCTTCTGCTTTGCATATATTTTCCTTGTCGATACTGCTTCTTATACTTTCAAGAGATTCATCCATTTTATTGGTTCCTTTTTCTTTGTCTCTCTTGTTTTGAGTATTTACATACAGAACTCTGAATGTAAAATGAAGCTGTTGAAATATTAACCGAATGTGGGATTTTAATTCATCATATACGTATCTATTTTATATGCTTCTCTAAAAACTGAATAATTATTCTAATCTTATAGAAACTTATAATTGATTTTTAAAAGTTAATTATTACAGATAATTAAGGATCCTTCCCTATTTTGGTGAACAGTATCGTCAGCGTCATAAACTTATGAAATCATTCACATTTATACGTGAATAATATTTATGATTGAACGTTACATTGTGTTTCCTCAATGTTAGTAAGAAATTTATTGGAGTGGTAATATTCAAGAAATATCAATTATTAGAAGCGATGCATATTTTGAAATAATTGGTCCAATTTGGGAGTTTCCATTAGAGCAACGCCACGTGCCTAAATTCGAAATCGACAAGTAAATCATATCATTTAATAAAACAATTCATATTATTATAATACTGGAAATATAACAGCAAATCATCAATTAGGAAGGTAAACGCTCAATGAATAACCTTCATATTAATGATCTAGAAAGTATATTTTTAATATATCTCTTTTCAACTTCCTTTGAAACAAATGGAAAATAAAAATATACGATAGAAATTGCCGAAGAAAATAAAGATAGTAGTAAGTTCGAAATAGAGCATTCACGTGCGTTGATATTTTTAATATTTTTTGTTCATGTTTTTAGAAACTAATGCAATTTTTTATTTACTTAATCATATAGCATCATAGTTACCAAAAAATAGAGTTGAACAAGACTCATATAACCTAATATTAATATCACTATTTCTGGTCTAACTCACTAATTGTGCAATCTAATTTAAGGAATTGTATATCATAGCATCTAAAGTTATGCATGCATAATGTGTTCAGGAATTTTATTTGTATTTGAGTGTCCTCTTATAGACCATAACGCTACAGATGAACGAAAGTTTCAACTAAACTGGAATCTCCTGCTAGAAAATATACAATTTTTTAAATAAACAGGTTGGAATTCTTAAATTGGAGCATTGATAGATATTACCGATATAATACCCATACGGCTATATTTTATAGTGCGCGATTCCAGTTTAGTTGAAGCTGTATAACTTTTTTTCATCTGTTAGATTATGGCTTATAAGAGGACGCTTAAATAAAAGAAGATGTTCCTGAACACATTATGTATGCATAACCTTAGATGTTATGATATAAAATTCCTTAAATAAGGTAGCATAAAATTAGTGAGTTGTACGAGAAATAGTATTATTAATATCATGTTAGATGAGTCTGGTTCCACTCTTTTTTTTTGTAAATATTATGCTAATACTGTGGAAGTTGAAAAGAGAAACATTAAAAATATACTTTCTAGATCATTAATATGATGGTTATTCATTGGACGTTTATCTTCCCAATTAGCAGTCTGCTGTTATCTTTCCAGGGCCATAGTACTATAATAATATGAATTGCTATACAAATTATATGACGAATTATATGACTTATATGCATGCGGCGCTGTTCTAATGGAAACTGCCAAATTGGACAAATTATTTTAAAGTACGCATCGCTTCTAATAATTGATATTCCTTTCATATTACCACTTCGGTTAATTCCATACTGAAATTAAGGAAGCGTGATGTAACGTCCGATTAGCTTAGCTTCAATAGAATTTAAGTTATTGACCTATAAAAGTGAAGGATCTTATAAGTATATGACGCTGAAGATACTGATCATTAACATAACTCTAATGAGTTACCATTAAAAATCGGTTCTAAGTTTCCGTGAGATATCACTAAACAACATATTTTTGGAGAAGCATATAAATTGGATATGTATTTTATGGGATGAATCAATATCAACAAATTTATTTAAAACTCGTGTTAAATTTGAAGCCCTGCATGCAAACATTTGTTGAACTTTTACATCAGATAAACGGTTCTAAAACCGTTTGTTCCTTAAAGAATATGAAATGCAGAGAGACAGAAAGACTGAAACGAATGAAAATGGCCGAATTTTTTGAAAGTGTAAGAAGCAGAATCGATAACAAAATATATGCAAGACAGAAGATATTTAACAGCAAAATTAGCTCAGATATCCAAACACTTGATATAAAAAACGAAAGGAAATGGACAAAGGGTCGGACAGTTATAAGCAACTGAACAGAGAAATGAAAAAGACATCGTCTAAGGCTTAGACAAGAAAGCAAAAAAGATCAAACTGAAAACTAAACAAGCTAAAGCGTATGTCAAAGTGTATCGTGCTGACCTTTGACATGAATAATAAAATTTATTATTTGCAACACGCTAACAGGTATTTTCCTAGTAAAAGTCAGTGATGGATTTAAAAAATTTTAATTCACATAGTAAAAATTTTTCTAAAAAATATGCTTACAACACTTATCCTAACTTATTTTATAATACTAACAGTTATATATAATTCTAACACATAAAATGGTTTAATCCAAACCTAATTCCGTTTCACTATCCGAGTTTTCAGGCTGTATATTGTTTTGCATATAAATATAAGAACCTTCGACTTTTAAAATATTATTTGCTGAAATTTTTCAGCTTTGAAACGGCCTATATTGTTTATGACAGATTTAATTAACTTTATGACATACGCATTTAGGCTAGGGGAACATTTTCTGCTCACACGTTTGATTTTATGTGATGCCACAGGCTCTTTGGGATTACATATACAATGATATGGTGAAAAACATAAAGCAGTATGATCCATCTGTTCCGACAAGTTATCACATACGCATTGTTTTTTAATGTTAAGTGGACTTAATACTTCAAAAGGTATAGAGCAACAAAGTTGTATATACCACATCAGCCTTACTGCTCTATAAGGCCCACATAAGACCATCTCTGGAATACTGTAATACTGTTTTCATGTGTGGAGCTCGGCACCCAATTACCTGCTCAAGACATTGGATTCCATACAGAGAAATCCAGTCTGTCTTATGGATGACCCAGAGTTGACTAAACCCTTGATAGCCTTGAAATTCGAAGAAAAGTGGCGGATTTATCTCTTTACTATCGATACTACTACGGAAGGTGTTGGAACGAGCTGACACTTATGATTCTGCCAAGAGCTGTGCCAAACAAACACCTATCACACACAAGCAGCTCATCAACATGCCATTCAGTGGCGAACACCTAGGACGTCGCTGTTATAGGACTTGTTTTTCTTTAGGACTGCCTCGCTCTGGAATGAACTTCCGAGTAACGTTTTTCCCGAAAACTACACCCTACAGCGCTTCAAGTCAAACGTCCGTCATTTCCGCAGGCACACACTAAAGGGAGATCCTATGGCACTCGACGAGTGGTGTGTGTGCGAATATGTTGATTGACACGGTTCTTGAATAGCTGTAGGTTGTAATTGGGGGGAAGCAGATGTCCTGGGAGTGAGTTCCACAGCGATGCACTGCGCCAGACAAAGGAGTCCTTGTAAAGTGATGTTCTAGGCGTTTCCAGTTGTTCAATGAACTTGTGCGCTCTTGCCGTCTGTCGTGACTATCTGACAGGGGTTGATGGTAGGTGGGATGAGGCGGACCAAATCTTGGAAACATCTGCCGTGAAAATATCTGTAAAACAGGCATACATTGGCCACATTTCGGTGTTCCAGACTACTCAGATCCCGGGTAAACCCCGGGTCGCCGACGAGACGCACCGCTCTCTTCTGAATGGAACCCAGCATCTTTAGGGTATGCTTCGGTGAGGGGTGCCGCACCGAAGCAATATGTGGGAGCAATATTCTAAGCACGGTCTTATTAGCGCTTTGTAGAGCAAGAGCAGCTGCTACGGTGTATACTGTTTTTTGTTGCGAAATAGCGCATCAAGCTTCTGCGAGGTTGATTTTGCGATGTTAGCAATAGCAACGTAGTCATGCCAGGACATATTGCTGTTGACCGAGACACCCAGTAGTCCGATTGCCGAGGGTGAAGGAATGGTCGATCCTGCCATAATGATGTCAGGGCATGCCGTATTAGCTTTCTTGGTAAACGTGGCTGCTAGGATTTTTACTGCATTGAACTGGACCAAATTTCTGTTGCCCCAATTCAGAATCCTCTCCAGATCTTGATTAATTGCTGTGACCTGCTCCTGTCTGCGGTGATATGTTTCAGGCGCTGGTAAAGGTTTTTGCGATCTAAATTGAGACATAAAAGTACTGTCATCTGCAAAACTGTAAACAAGATTATTGGTTTCAGTTAGCAAGTCATTAATATAGACGAGAAATAGAACTGGTGACAGTATTGCCCTGAGGCACGCTCGCGTCAATGGTGAATGTGTCTGAAATGTGTCCATCAACTGCAACGTGCAGAGATCGGCTCTTACGGAAACTGGCAAGCCATCTGCAGAGAGGCTGGCAGTCCGATGGACGGTAGTTTGTTGAGCAATCCGTCATGCCAAACTCTGTCGAATGCCTTCGAAATATCCAACGCAATCGCTCGAGATTCTTCATAGCTCTCAATTGCTCTTCTCCATATATGAGCAGCATATGCCATATGCCGTATTGGTTATCGCTAATTAACGCTGTTGGCCTTGAGGCCTTGAGGTACTTGAGTAAATGCTGATTGACTACACGTTCCAGGACTTTAATAGACGAAATGTTCATGTATTGTCAGGTGAAAATCCCTTTACTGTCGAATAAATTGCCTTTCAGGAGCGTAAGGAAATTCACGTATTATAAAATGAAATCCTAGGGTAATTATTTTTTGGGAGCATTTATTGGGAAGGGCTATCTAATTTTCTTTTAAATCCAACCGAAGATATTCTTGATGAATTGCCGCGTCGCCGTATTAATATTCACGTATTCGCAATTTCTCAAGCCATCAGTGTAATGAAAATATGACTGATTCTTACTAAGGGTTACATAAAGATGGTATAAGCATCTCAAATCATATACTGTTTTAATCATGGGACTCTATAAATTAACAATATGTTAATGTTTACATATCAATTGGCCTAAAAATAACGAAATTTTAATCTAACGTTACTAATGAAACATAAATTTAGGATATTGAAGCTATTTAAAATAATTATGTTGGCACAAGATCCGGTACCTGATCTATAAATTAAAAAATTAAGATTTAAGTTTGCTGCATAAACTCTCTCACAAAATGTTCTGATAAGTTCGGATAATTAAACAGATATCGCCTTAAATATAAACCATGTTATCAAAGTCTGCAATGACCAAATTCAAAATGTGAAAGAAAAATGGATTATTTCTGTCAGTGTTCATTGCGTGCTGAAGTAGAAAATGACTATTTTTATCCATTAGCTATCTAAATTTATTTGTGTCTACAAAATAATCATTATTTCCCCAGGAGCCATTTTATAGATTACTAAAAATTACTGTATGTTGACCTGCTTGACTCGTGTCTAATTTCATTTAGGTGTGCTGTGAATTTCCTATGTGTCATATTGTGTCCCGATATTTAATAAAAATATCCTGCTATTATTAATCTTGCATGGCTTGATTTCTCTGGAGACATGCGAACCGTTTTGTTAATATTTGAAAAGGGTGTGGAAACTGCTCACTGTAACAATTACGCCCTGAAAATGGGTTCCCAGAATTGCCATGGCATAACCACAGTTGGAATATGCTAAAGCAAGAGAACAAATTTAAATCAGATAATACGATTCTGAAGAAAGTTTTGTATTTTTGGTATGAGTTTAAAAATTAAATAACTAATTGCTCGCGATTCCACTGGAATGTTTAAGTTAATATTTTCTCGTAGACATTTCAGCCACTCTTACTTATTTAGTGCAACAGGAAATCTGCTTTGGGTGTGAACTGATTGTAAGTCTTCTATGTAAATTAAATCTGGATTAGTTCTAATATATGGCTTTACTTATGTGTTTTATCTGTTATTGTTTAAGCATTTTATTGTACCTCATTAAGAATTTTAGATGTGATGGTTGAGTCATACCTTCATTGTCTGTAGGATATATTTGATTGTACTTTGTTTGGTTTTAGGATAGTCTAAATTGTCTGTAAAGTCTGTTAGCATTTATTTCTCTCATGACGTTGATTTGCCACCCCTTTGTGATTCCGTTGGCAATAAAATATATTTATTATTATTATTATTATTATTATTATTACTATTAATATTATTATTATTATTATTATTATTACTATTATTATTATTATTATTATTATTCACTATATCCATACAAGGTATATATCTTACAGAATTATTTAACGATGATACCATAAAAATTACTTTTAGATAAGGCAAGCACGTGCGTGACCACCTTTACCCTTTTCGGAGGACAATTAAATAGAGGGATATTGTCAAAACAGACGTTCAGTTTACTATAACGTGATGTAAATTGCTCGATTTTTACTGGAATTAACTGGAGATTTATTAATATTCTATGATTAATTTATGGCAATATCATTCTTACCTTGTTTTGAAAATTAATCGATATTTAAACATCTCTCGCATTTTGTTAACTCATTTTTGACGTTAATCTGAAATTTTAATCGCTGAATAGTAAGTGAAATTTAACTTTAATTAATGATCAAGTATCATATGGTTATTTCTTGACTGTTATATCAAATTTATTTTTGCAATTCCCCACTTGGTCAATATAAGCTTAATTTTGGAAAAATGCTAGCACGTTTAGTACTAATTTTTTAGAGTAATCAGAATTAGTGTTTTTTGCTCTGAAAAGCTTATTACAGAAGGTTTGCATTGTTATGCGGTGCCTTAACTAGTTTTTCTCATAATTTTTTTCGACTGATGACAAGAAGAGTTTGATTATTGTGGGATTGATAATTCTATTATGTGTTTTTACGTGATCTGTGGGTGTACCAATAATCAAATGATAGCTTGCATTTTTTCTAGGTAGGGAACATTTAAATGTTGACGTGTCTGATTTAAATTTCAAAAGAATAACCATAATTTGGTAAAGCTACAAAAAATTTTCATTTTTCTTGACATTTTCAATTTTTAAAGTTATTTTGTGAAATGAAATCGCCAACAAGCACCTGGCTGATTCATATAAAACTTAGTTCGCGCGAAAGCCAAGGAGACTGAGATACATGAAACTTCGAAATAAAATTGAAAAAGAAAGTTTTAACTCAGTTAGCACGCCGTTTTGTTAAAGGGATAAATTTGGAAAACTAAACTTTCCGAAACTTGTTTGACGATATATTTCAATTTTAAGTTTTAATGATTGTAAATAAATAATAGAAATAGTTCTCGAAAAAATGTGATTAATCGTTACATTGTTATATTTCTTTACATTTGTAAATATATCGGTATCTACTATTTTGTTATATATAAAATTATCACTGCTTTTAAATTTGTACTCCTTATAATATATGTGCTCCCTTGTTAAGCTAAAAGTAACGACATGCTATAGAATCACTTTTAATTGCAATTTATTCATGAAAAATTTTGATTTATATATAGTTTGATATTTTTTGCTCTGTTTATTTCGTTCTATTATCTACTTTTTTAATAGAAACAGTTAAAAAAAATTAAGTTTTCATCTGTAACATGATACTAAGTAATATTTAATTTTACCACTGTAGATTACTTTAATATTAAAACCAAGTTTCAAATAAAGAATAAATAAAAAAGCAAAAAAAAATTTGTCAGTAACGAAATAAACTTGAAATTATTCAATTAACACGCAAGATAAATCTTACCCTATACCAATTGCGAGAAATTTTAATCGGTACCGACCGTGGGTTAATGCTACTCTATAATTAAATATTTTAACTTAAGTATATAATTTATCCAATTCTCCGAAAGTTAAACATCTTTAACTATCTGAAACTGAAACTTGGGCTAATGGGTGTAATCGTAATGCTCTAATCCCTTGGGTGATTAATTTTTGTCGTTGGAAGATAAATTGCCAGGGAAATATAGTAAAGGTTTTAAATTATAAAAAAGTTTTTTTGAAAGCGTTTGTGACAATTTAATAAGTTTCCAAGTTTTATGGGATAATCTTTAAAATGGCATCTATAGGATTTTGTAAGTCCCAGCAGAGCAAAAGTTAAGTAAGTAGCAAATGAAGGAGGATATTAATTATTACTCTAATTTTTTATCGAAGTAACTTTTTCGAATTGAATGGCCGCATTGGCTTTCAGTGCTTAATTTGAAAATTTTATATGGATTTTCTAAGAAACATTTCAATCCTTAAGTGGCTATTATATATTAGGATGCTAAACATAGGACAAAACTTAACTAGATCAGATAAATGAATCACAAATGAAAGAAGAAAATATGCCATTAATATAAGAATTTTAAAAATATGTTAGCACTGCCGAGTTTTCTTAATCTTCTTCTTCAGTGGAACTGCATTTTAAGCGGATGAGCAGTAGTTGCAAATTATGGTACTTGTTCTCTTTTTTTCCTACCACACCATTTCTATTTCAGATAAATTCTGCTTTAGAAACTACTCTACATTAACAGATAATTTTTAAATGCTTGATCTTATCATCGAATGATAGGTCGTTGCCAATTTTTTTGAAAAATCTTATACATTGAGTTGAAATGTGTTGAAGTCTATATTTGAATTGACTTCTACGTTATTTAATACTTGATCTTCTTCTTCTTTGAGTGCTCATCCGTTAACGGATATTAGCGATCATTATGGCAATTTAAGCTTTTGAAACGGCTGCCCTAAAAAGGCTGGTTGTTGTAGTACTAAACCAAGTTCTTAAATTCCTTAGCCAAGAGATTCTCCTCCTGCCAGGTCACCTGCGTCCTGAGACTCTCCCCTGGAGAACCAGCTGTGGGATCTCAAAACGTTGCTCATTCCACATTATGTGCCCAAGTACTCGAGCTTCCTCGTCTTAATCGTGTTTATGATCTCCATATCTTTATTCACTCTCTCGAGCACTCCCATATTTGTAACGTGGGGCGTCCAAAGTATTTTAAGTATTCGTCGGTATAGCTACATCTTAAATGCCTCAAGCTTTTCTCTGGAGTATTGAGTGAGCGTCCATGATTCTGCTCTATAAAGCAACACTTGGAACACATGACAGTGAAGCCTTCTTATTTTTGTTGTCAGATTAAGGTCGTGGCTTTTGAAAAGATTTGACATTTTTAGAAACACCGTTCGGAATTTTTCAATCTGGCACTTAATTTCACGAGAATTGCCCCATTCTTCGTTTATTGTTGTGCCTGTAGGAAGCAACTCTTCCAATTTGTTGGTTTCGTCAGTTGGCACGGTACGATGGTTCCTTTCCGGATGATCATGAATTTGGTCTTATCTATGTTCAACGTTAGACCGTATTTCCTACTGCTATCTTTGACTCTTGTCATGAGTTCTTGTAGGCTTTCAATGTCGCCAGCAAATACTACGGTGTCGTCTGCGTAACTTATATTGTTCAATCGTTGCCCTTTACAGATATTCCTAGTTCTATGTCATCTAGGGCTTCTTTAAATATGTCTTCTGCGTATAGGTTAAATAATAGGGGTGAGAGGATACATCATTGTCGTACTCCTCTTTGTATTTCAATTGCATCGCTGCCTTTGCCTTCTAATCGCATATTTGCTGTTTGGTCCCAATAGAGATTTGCAATAATTGTTAGGTCCCGGTCGTCTAATCCGATTCGACTAAGAATTTCCACCAGCTTTCCATGTCGGACTCTGTCAAATGCCTTTTGATAATCCACGAAGCATGCATACACATCGCAGTATTCACGACACCTTAAAAATGGCACTTGGACCCAGAAAAATGCTTCTCTAGTACCCATTACATTCCTGAAACCAAATTGCGTTCTTCCAATGTGCTCTTCACAGAGTTTATATATACGCTGGTGTATAACCCTGAGGAAAATCTTCAAGAGATGGGTCATGAGACTTATTAAGCGATACTCTGAACATTGTTTGCGCTGCGATTCTTAGGAATTGGTATGAATGTTGAATTCAGCCATATAGTGGGATATGTAATTAAAAATATTTGTCAGCCACCTTATTCCCTCGTCATCGAGAAGTTTTAAAAGCTCAGTGTGAATGTTGTCTGGGCCAGGTGCTTTGTTACCTTTCATACGTTTTACAGCTTTTTCAACCTCATCTCTTAATATGAGTGGGCCTGTGTTGTTTCCCGAATTATGGATTATAATTTGTTGTGGTTTATTATCTTTAAAAAGCAGAGAGATGTACTCTTTCCAGGTTTCGGCTTTCTGTCTTTTGTCGATTATAACAATTCCATTGTTGCCTACTAGCTGTCCCAAAATATGGTGTTTGTATATTGTCGTAGCTTCTTTTACTTTTTTATGGAGAATGAAGTGATCGTGTTTTTCTTCAAGCATTTCGATTTTGCGACATTTCTCGTGTATGTTGCCTTGTGTAGCTTCTCTGATTACTCCATCAATTTCTTTATGTTTCTTGGGGTCTCTACTTTTTACTTGTCTTTGTTTGTCTTTTCTTTCTGTGATTTGGAGATGTTTGTTACTAATGTTTGTCATGATCTCCTGTATAGTGCTTATCTGTTAGTCGACGTTCGTCTCGCCTTGATTTAGTTTTTGTATGTTGTCATTGATATGAAATCTAATTAATGTATCTATTTCTGGATCTTTCATTTTACGCAGGTCTCATTTTTTCTTTTCGCTTGTTATCTGCATGTGGTATGTTTTAGCGGATTTACAGCTATTCCGAAATCTTTTGTTAATCAATATGAAATCTATTTGATTCCTTATAACGTTACCCGTTTCATCTCTGGGTGAGCGTCATGTATATAGTCTGCGGGCTGGTAATTTGAATAGTGTGTTGGTGACTACTAGTTGTTGTTCCAAGCAGAATTCATATAAATGATCCCCCTCTCGTTGGTATCATCTAACCCAAATTGACCTACTTTGTCACCACGTCGTTTTTGTCCTATCTTAGCATTCCAATCACCCATAATGATGTTCATATGAGGTTTTGTTATTTTTTTTTAAGATTTTTGAGATTAAGTGGTAGAATTTCAACCTCTTCCTCACTTCCGTCAGTTGTAGTTGCGCACATTTTTACAATATTGAGGTTTACAGGTTGGATCATAGCTATTCTCCCAGATATTCCAACGAAGTTTGTAACGTACTTGGAGAGGTTTTTGCTGATAATGAATCCTACGCCATATTCATGCTGGTCATCAGTCCGACCTGACAAGTAAACATCATGATCACTTATTTGATTCTTCCCACATACCGACCATCTGATTTTACTAATTCTCATAATATCTATTTTCAACCGGTCCATTTCCTGTATAGCATTATGTACTTTTTTGCTTTGATACATTGTGCGCACGTTTCATGTACATATCTTGATGTTAGACTAGTGAATATTAATAGATTTATACTCTGTTTTATTTGTTCGTAATGATGATAAATTCTTCCCCCAGGGATTTGGCTGGCTAATGACCTGGGAGGCCCTGTGGTCTATCTGCGAATGTCCTTCCCTGCCGTATCTTGGGTTCCGATTCCATTGTTCAGTATCTCTTACTTACTTGTTCATACTATACTATACTTGATAGAAAATTAATAAAGGCCATCGTCTAATTCGCTACTGTGAGGTGTAATATGGTCAATTATTTCCACACAACCTTTTGTTGAATTATAAAATAAAACTATTGTGGTCTCAGGATCAATTAACTCGCCGTAGTGCATTGTGGAGATAAGAAGAGCACTGCGTTTTTCTTCAGGCGAAATGAAACTAAAGATATCTCCTTGAAAAAGGCAAACACTGATGTATTTACGCTTCCCGTCTTTTTTTTTTCAACGTCCTTACAAGTATTATTTTCTTCTTCAGTAACCCCTGTGCCAAAACTCATAATTTTTAAATGGCTCAGCCAATCTCAGAACAATAATAGCGGGGAAATTTGGCGCCTTGAATGCTCCTTCTAGTTGTTTACCACAATATATTTCAAAGTTGCTAAGTGCCAAAGCATATTTTTTCAAACGGCTCAACCAATTTCAGAACAATATTGTCACGACTAGTTATCCGTGACGCCACGCTTCGGATGGCGTGCAGGTTATATAGCTCAGATTTTAAATCGATCTACGTCAGCTGAGAAGGGATAATAAAGAAAGCACTTCGGTAAAACAATAACAACGTCTATTGGTCAAAGACTTAATAAGTTTACATTATTATACCCGATTACTATAACACACATGTCCTTTCGGTTGAGGTATGGTTTGAATTGTTTATAAGCCTTAGTCCCTGTATTACAATAAAGCTATTTAAGAGCGTTGTGGTATTTTAATGAATGTTTAGGCTTGGTTATGTCATGAGATAATTATTTATTACTTGACTTATAATTTTGACAGAGCTATCGTAGATTCGACTTTAGTCCTTTTTAGGCGGGTATCTCCCAAGAAGTACGTTACTGTAAACTACACTTTCCGAGTTGGGTATAAAGGTTAGGATATGGTTAGAACCCCTGCCACGTCCCTGTGGACCTCAGTAGATGGGAGCGGTATGGGTGAGAGACAAAAGCCTACGAGACTACTAACTATTGCAACGTTAAGGTTCATAATTGCCCACGCTGTTCGCTGGCGTTGTTTATAAATTAACTTGAATGTTTATATAATATTTCCCAAGTTCAAGTTAAAACTTAGGAGAGTGGCAATTAATTAGTAGTTTATGTGTTTTTAGCAGTTCACAATATCACTTGAGAAATTTGGCATTTCAAATGCCCCTTCTAGTTGTTTATCACAATATGTTTCAAAGTTGCCAAATGCCAAAGCACATGGAGAAATCTGAAGCTTCGAATGTTCCTTCTAGTTGTTTATCACAATATATTTGAAAGTTTCCAAGAGCCAAAGTACGCTATTTTCAAATTTTTCAACCAATTTCAAAACATCAACAGTGGGGAAATTTGAAAATTCGATTGCTCCTTTTAGCTGTTTGGTACAATATATTGATTTTAAGTTCGATACATAAATCATCTTTGAATTAACACGGGCAAAAATATTTATACCATATTGCATCCCCTTATTCGGTACATATTGTACGAAATTACATCGCCTACGGAATAGAATAAGCATCTCATGTATGGCCAAACAATCATCGGGACGTATATAGAGTAACAGCACCCGCGCTAGTTCTTCGCCATAGGGCGACTGTAATATAAATGGTAACTGCCTTTCATGTGTTGGGTTAGTTTTGGCTAGTTTTTGTTAGTTGTACCCCTGGAGCGAGCAATGCGAGGACGCAACCAACAAAATCTAACCAAAACTCACCCAACACAGTAATTTACTTTTATATTATAGTTGCTTTATGGCGAGGAGCTAGCGCGAGTGCTGATACTGTATATGCCACCGGGACAATAGTCTTCATATATTTCCCTTATGGTAACAAGTTTGTCAGTTCACCTTCTTTACGGTCTGCCGTTTTCATTATCAAATCTTAATGAACCGAGTTGAAATAAAAAAACAGTGGTAAACTAGAACCATGTGTAACCCACATTCCTCTAAAAATATCGTGATTCAGTTTTTAATGCTCCTAGATAAAATATCCCAAGAATAGCTTAAACCCCTTCTTTACTAGCCTTCTTTGAATGTGGCCCTCCATTGTAAGGTCCTCCTGAATTTCTCTTATGAGAATATTTGTATATAATCAGGAATTGGGTGAAGACGCTCAGTTCTTTTTTGATATCTTGATGGTTCACTGTAGGACGAGGGAAGATTTTCACAATATTTTTTGAATCATGCTTTGCGAATTTAATTCTAAAAGCATTTTGGCTACAAATGATGCTTCAATCAGAACTTTTGAAACTGATTTTAAGATCCACATTTTTAAACTCACTTGCAGACTCTTCAGCTTATTGTTTTCAACATGTGCTATGATCACTGTTTTAGCATTAGAAGCGTCTTCATCAGAACTCCTAATAAATCCTTCCTCAGGTTTATCTATATCTTGAGCATTAATGTCTTCTTTTCAGCTTGCTTGTACGGAATCCCTATAGAAATCAGCAGGTATACCCTTTTCCAGGAAAAAGATACATACATAGTGGCTTGGTGTAATTTATAATTCAATCCTAACAGTACTAAATTGAATGTTACTACGTTACCGACTAAAGTCGATAAGCGTGTTCTGCTCCAGCTAGTCAGAAAAAGTAAGAGGTGGGGGGCTACCTAGATCTGATCTTTTGGTCCAATGGGGCTTACACCTATTTTAGTCTCCTTTGAATAGATCAAGCTTTTAAAAAAGTTAATTGTTCTATTATTTGAGGTTTTCCGGCAGTAGTCTTTTCTTGACAAAGATTGAGCGCCTATGTGCTTTGGGGCTGCTATAGAAAAGGTACATAGTACTTGTTCTCTGCCATTTTAGTTATAGGGCATGCTATAACAATACTAATCATTCAAGTTTATACACGTGGTATCTAACCTATTGCAGCTTCAAGGCATGCATATCTCCAACATTCTTTAACCACAGTTTCCTGCTACTTTGAACGGTATGGAACACTTCTAGGGGAGCAATCCTGATAGGATCAGCCTGTTTTGAAGTAATGTCTGCTTATATCGGTTTCATTTTCGTAAGTTATGCTTTTGATCCTCCCTCAGTCCTTTAGGAAATGGATACATAGACGTATTTCCTGCTAGAACGGAGCATCTTGGCATTGAAATTAGCTTTATCCAGATTCATTCCCCAAATACTTTAAGAGCTGCTTGATTTTTTTAGAATAATTTAATACCCTGGATATTGGCTATGGAGATACTACGCTCTTCCAACTCCCTCACATAAACTTGAGTGACACAGGAAAAATACGGTGCGTTACTACTCAAAACTGATCTGCCTGAGTCTTTGGTGATTTCCATATATTTCAGCTCGGACTGCTGTAATGATCTTGCAGCCACATGTAAATCAGATGTCTTCTGCCCTCTGCAAATAAGTTTTATTTCAAACCTATTCACATTTCCAGGAAGAAACTTCACGGTTGCATTAGGCATAATGTCTGAAGACAGTAGCTTATATCAGTCAAATGTTTGGAGACGAAAACTAATGAAAATAAACTTTATTATAGTATATCTGTAATGGCGGGATATCCAAAAATAACATTAAATAAACAACGCGTTCGCCAATGCCATACATACAGCGATTCGTATGATTAACCTGATGGCAATTAGCTTTCTTCTGACAATTTATTTAATTACAGTGTGTTGTAGCAATTAACTGCTCGCAATAAAACAAGATTAAAGCCTTCAGGGAACGCTGTAGCGTTCTGACTTGCATAAAAGACAGGTCTTTGAAGCAAAGGAGATTGCGGTCATGTTTTCTTGTGATGGCTTAAACCTCAGTCTGTTTATAGGTAGGTATGCGTTGCTGGCATATATTACGAGACATCAGATATGGTTACACCGCGATATCCTATTTCTGAATATAGTTAAAATGTCGTCAAAGATCGCTTTATAACGTTTCCAATTCGAGAGAAGCAAGTGTTTTAGTATTATATGATTATGTTGAACTATTTCGATTTTTTTCATGACAATATAGTTGATTAATAATTAAAGTTCAATTATCTCAATCATTTCGTTATTGAAATTTGTATTCATCATTTTTATTATACATTTATTATTTGCTCACCATTCTCTTAAGGATGGAGCAGATTTCTTGATCAATCGATATGCCAACAGGAAACATTCTGGTGGATTCATGAAATCAAATATTATTAAGAAAAATTGAAAACCTTTACAGCAAACTAAATATATAAAAGTATGAGAAATAAAATATTTGAAGAAAGACCTTGGAGAATGGCAGCGGCGGCACCTGGGTTTATAAAATAAACAGCGCAGGGGTAGAAGGCATCCAAAAGCCCGGTAGAGGCTAATCCGCCGACGGCGAATAATTGTCGGGGTGCCACGCCCAATTTTCGGACAAAATCGTTAAAAAAACAAAAAGTTCGTGGGGTCCCTTCTGACCAATATGTTTATATTTACGAATAAGAAGAATACAGGAAAAATTAATACAAAACATACACCTGACGATGAATGTTATTACATAAATCAAACCAGTTTTTCCATAGATATAAAGATTTCAATTAAAAGTTCTAATTATGTAATTGTAATAAGCATATAGTTATTTCGTTTTTAAATATAAATTTATAAATTATTTTGATAATTTCCTACTAAATTTTTAATAATTGACAACAAACACGGCCAACAGAACTAACAGCACCCTTTCCCGCTTGACCATCTGTTATTAGTTATATAAATTGTAGTATAACTTACCCAGGCTTGTTTAACATAGTTGAATGAGATAAGCTTTGTCTTTATTTTGCCAATGATCGTCAAAATAGATTGAAAAGAAAATCAATACCTACGTTGTGTTATTATTATATCTTACACAATTTTTATTTATTCGGATTGCGCTTAAACACAATTAGGGAAATTTGAGGGAAAGGTGCGTCATGTAAGTTAAACCACATATTCCTAATACGCCTAATTTATTAAAGAAAAGTGTGCCATACTCCGCCTGGAATTCACGAGGGAAAAGAGCATGGCAGATAAAACCTCGATCACAATTCCTAAACCGAGTTATGCTGCACAACCTTTATTAGTATAACAATTAAATAAATTACTGTCTCACGCACCGCAATTTGTCGTTCCACACTTGTGACAATACTAAAATACATTCAAAGCTGAAGAGTTTAGTATTAGTTAGCCAGACGTCGCCAGCAGGTACTGAGGTCCCATACGGGAGGCTACTCAGCTATAGTTACAAATTGAGCAAATATCTCTAGTAAGACCTGTAGGCCGATTAATATATATTTCCTTCGTCATCGCTTAGCGATTGATTACATTATTTGTGATTGAATAGTATTCCTTTACTGTTGCTTATTAGTTATAGTCATTTCGATATAATACATTTCAATTACCATATAGGGTTTTATTCTGTGTAATTGTGCACAGGCGACAGATCCTTTATCATTTCGGGTGCTTATAAGCAATTGGCATTAAGTCGAAATCAAGGTTACAAATTAATGTTAATTTAAATTTCACATAGGTTTCATACAAAAGTAAATCATTAAGAATATAGCATTTGTTAAAAGAACGACTTAGGGTGCTTTGCTCGCAAGCTCACGATTTATAGCTAGGGTATTCGCTCAATCAGGGGAGGAAATTGTTAGTGGATTCATCAAGTCCCTTACTTACATTACAATCACAGTCATACTAAAACTAAAATTCCAGCACGAAAAGACAGCAAACAATACAGTGTTATTCACAGCATAAAATGATTTCATTAATTTTATATATACACATGTTATACCATCAAATATAAATTATCCATGAGAATAAATGAAATATTTGTGCAAATTATGTTTATAACAATATTAAAATATATCCATATGTTATACCATCAAATATGAATTATCCATGAAAATAAAAGAAATATTTATGCAAATTATGTTAATAACAATATCAAAATATATACACATGTTATGCCATCAAATATTAATTATCAATGAAAATAGAAGAAATATTTATGCAAATTATGTTAATAACAATATCAAAATATGTTACGCCATCAAATATTAATTATCAATGAGTATAAAATATATAATGTTACAAATTAGGTTAATAACAATATTATAAGTTTCATTTTACCGACTTGTAATGACATATGGCAACACAGAAGCATAACAATTCACCAAAATAAACCGTACACTCCGCTGGCTTCTGACTCTCTATTTTCCGTTCTCGAGCAATACTTTCCGGATATCCTCCAAAAAACCTCGCAAAAAACTCGACTTCAATTTATGACGATTTATCTTTTACTTGTATAAAGGGTGTCTCAAAATATATACATATATAGGGTGTCTCAAGAATGAATGTATCAGGTCTAATGAAATAGTATTTTAAAGAGGTGGGTTATCTCAAAATCCAAAAAACGGCAAACGTAATTCGAACCGAATATAGAACTACTTGACTGACCCAAACTAGCCAAATAAAGTGCATTAAGTATTTGTTCTTTACCGCCCGTCGGCCAACATTGACAATTGTCCAATAAAAAGCCACACATCCACGAAAACGAATCATATGCGTTTTCTTGTTTGAAATATCTATTCAATTCCCTTGTTTTTCCCGTACAAGTATGTTTATAACTAAATCAGAAGTATGCCTCCCCAATTGCTTGACTTGTCCTCATAATTTAGAGGTCTGTTTCTGAAATAAATATATAAATAAAAATAAAATGGTTCAAAGTATTCGAAACTACCTACTTAATTCTTATTTTAATTTTATCATAGAGTACATTCACTTATCCACAAAATTCTCGATTAAACTAATGTTTAATTAAAATAAATGCGCCAGCATCGTCACTATATTATTTCTCTAATCGCAAAATTTCAATCAAAACTCCAGTCAAAACAAACGCGAGAAGCAGTGGATATCACAAACCAAAGGGATACCGACAAGTGGACGCAATAAGAATGTTTGCCAATTGAGCTTTCCAGGCGGCGTTGAAAACAGCCATTGCCATAGGAACCGCGTAAACAAAATAGAATACAACGTGCTCTATGACGATCTGTGACGTAAAATCGGCACGCGTCAACATGTGCGTATGTTAGTAAATTGCTCGAGTACTTTAGAAGATAATTAGATAATGGTAATGTTAAATATGCTGAAAAATTTACAAATAATTATTAATATTATTATTGGCATAATTGGAATACGTGCCTAATAGGTATATTATTTTATGATTTTTTTATGCAATTTTTGGTGGACACCTATGCCCCACGGCAGGGGCCGCCACTAGAGAGTGATAGCCAAATAGAAAAAAAATGTATGCTCATTGAAAATGGAATAAAATTGTAAAACAAGAGGCCGGATAGGCCAGATCAATAAAATAATGACAATTTTGGAAGATAAATATTGCAAAGCAATTATTACTAATGCTATATACCTCGATGGACGTGATCAGCTATATAAGAACAATGTCCTTTAATTTTAAAACAGGAGATCTAGGGGATATCTGGGATATTTGTCTGAAAATCACAGTTAATGAGCACATATCGCATGTAATTTATCATCTACGATTCTGCTTATCTGGGCTTCCACAGATCTTAGTATATTTCAACTAGGTGCATTTCCAATAATATATTGTATATCCATACATCAAAATTTTTGGTCAAACCTTTATGGATGACGTCATTTTATTTCTATACTATGATTCCCTGAAGAAAAGTATAGGGACAAAACATGAACAAAGGGAAACGTAATCAGTCATATGTTTGACTTTATGGTCTCTTCTGACCTCAAATTAGAAAATAGAAAGTAAAAAAACGCTCATTAATAAATTTTAATTTTAGTTAATTTCCGCGGTAACATTTATTTAATTTGATATATTCATTTAGTCGAAATATAAAGCTATAAATTGAATTCGGGGTAATCCACAGAAATGTGAAAGGTTTATATGCGTGTGATTATCCCAGAACTCTCAAGATCAAAGCTATGGTAAATAAATATGTATTTAATAAATCGAAAGCCGATTTATTGAAGAATTATAAATATGATTTCTTTTGAGGCTATTAAATCCTTCCAACAGATCTTATTTTAGAAGACGGATATCGAGAGATATAATTAAAATAAATAATTTATTATTATTTTGAATTGCGTGAAAAATCAATAGTTAGGAAATAGTTTAGTTTTTGTTTGGTGTTCTCAGATTTTCCGTTTGTAATTAATACATTAAGGAAAGTACAAACAAAGTGTCCTTGTTTTATTATTTTCTTAAACAAATATATCAGTTCAGGTTCACTATATGCCTTCTTTTGGTCAATTTGGCATTATGATTTTTACTACCCCTAATAAACTTGTCCAAAATTTTTTATTTTTTTAATAAAGGTAGAAAAAATATAACTAAGATGTTTAGATAATCGCTTAAAATATTATGTCGTCCATATAAAAAATAAACCTATAGACCTAACCATAGAAACTGCTTATACACGTCAAATAGAGAGGCTAAGTGAAACTGTTTAAATGAAAGAAACTCTCTAGTTTTTGGGATACACGCCAAAGGCAAAAATAATAATGAAATAATAATAATTGAAATTCGTACCTAAAATAATAGGTGGGTATTATCTATGGCCGTAAAATTCGACCTTCCTCTACCTCAGTCAGGATCATTAAGAACTAAATAATACCTAAATAATAGAGGGTATCTGTTTCAAATAGTGACTTACCGAAGCTAAAACTCCAAATAAAGGCACTTAAATTATATTGCGTTTTATGTTTGCTATTTATGGCATCGCCTGAGTGATTTAAATAGGCTAACAAAAGAAAAGTTAATTGATATTAATGCATAAAAATATTCCTGACGGATCACTGTGGGCGATGTTACTCGCGGGGCGGGGTCTTGTATGTAGCGACACAGCTTCTGACAATGTTTTTCATAACACAGGGGTGGTGAGTATCATAACTGCCATAAACTGAAATGTATCTCTGCTTTGACCGATTTCAGAGTAGCTAGAGTGGAGGTTGCCGCTACCAAAAGGCTTGCCAAAGAACGAGAAAGGTCAGTAAAAAGCCTTAACATAATAATTAGACTTTTAAAATCGAAATACGAGAGTAAGCATATGGATAGTAAATAAAGAGAGCTACATATTGCTGGCATATAAAAACAAACAATTGTGGGCCTAAGACTGTTCGAATGGCCCTAGGACCTCGACCGCCGCTGCGTACATCGACGCATAATCCTTCTAAAATTTTTAAGGGATATGCCAGGAGCAAGGCTGCTGGCTTTGACCGGTACTAGGGATGCGCGACGTACCAAGAAAGGACCGTGAGCGCATTCGAAGCTATATCAGAGCCTTTGACGCCAGGTTTAAATTCGGGCAAGAGATAGCCTCTGCCGAGGACCAATTATACGTTTCGCGGATGGAGTCTTGCTGATAACGGTAATGATGGTCCTTTCACCGGGATTAAATACAGAAAAAAGGTGGAAATGAAACGATTATAAGTTGTAACTTAAAGAATAATATATGATTAAAACTGCCGATTAAGTTAGCATTTTTTCGTACATATAAATTGCATCCTGAGACAATGGAAATTGAATTGTTTGATTTTCTGAAACCGGGAATGGTGTAGCTCTAGATATTCTAACTATTAATTATCTTTTAAAGTCACAGTGGGCGAGTGTAAACTTGTAACTCCTCTGGTACCCACTTTATGGCCAATTGGAGCCTGTGTTAATAGATTTTTCATCCGAAGGCAACAAGAAAACCGCTTGTTTGGACAACCTATATATCTGGGTAGCTGCAAGACGACATGTTATACCAATTTGGAAAGAATAATTAAACATTTACATAATTTGGAAGTTGCAGTTGATTGGAGCTTAGCATACCGAACAGCTGGTAGGGAAAAGCATATATGCCGCGATAAAAGAAATGACTTACCTAGATTGGTTAAGAGTTTTTAGATTCCAAAATCCTACAAAATTTCTTCGCATACCGAAAGCTACTTTAGCTGACAGGACACTCGCCTTCAATAAACCGCAGGTTCAAACATGCTTTCGTCACTTAATCGATATAGGAGAACAATTTAGATTTAAGCCCCGGCAAATTTGGAACGTCGATGAATCAGATTTTGGCTCATTGCCATAGAAACACAATACTAGCAAATGTCGGTTAAGAGGACACCTCAAGGAGGTCGAATTAGAAGAGAAAGTAGAAGAAGATTCTGCGAGGAAGAGGACGAAACCGCTATTCATATTCTGTCAGAATGCAATACGACCACGCCACGACATCTGAGAGACTATCGAATAGAGGAGAGGAAATCTACCTAGCCTGAATACACCCGATATCTTAAACATCCAGAAGGCTACAGGATTGGAGAAAATGTTATAGTCGTTGAGACACCCTGAATGCCTGATCAGGATAACACAATAGATCTTCTAGATCGCAGTTTGCAGATAAACCTCCAAGAACATACATATGTAAGGATAGTAGCAAGTTGGTGTTTTAACCAATGCTGAGTGAAGCTACACTGGTGTAAAAAGCTTCTATTTTTTGATGAAAACATAATATGCAGTTAGGCTAAATGTATAATGCTCGAACTGGTTCTATACTATTTTAAAAAGTATTGAAGAATAGCAAGGTTTTCGTTAAATAATTAGTCAAACTCAAAAAAAATACAAACTTTCACCTCAAAATAAAGGTTTGTTGGGCATAGATGGACACTCCACACGTAAACACAGATGTTTTAACATATGAAAAAAAGAATTGCATTGTAATTGTGTGTTTCTCTCGCCACTGTACACATAATCCAGAATAAAATAACTGAGTAAAAAGTTATTCTGGTAACTCACAGCTAGTTGCTTGCACACGCTGTTATAGTAAAAAACGGCGGAAATGATTTTACATTACTGGAATATTTCCACTGAACGAAAAGGTTTTTCCGATTGAATGTTTGCACTTGTATATGTAACTGACCCTTTTGAGTAAAAAACCACCATTGATTTGAAATAAATTGAAGATGCATCAAGACTTTCAATGATCGTCTTATACCAACCTGGACCTTCGTCATTCAAAGATTTGGCACAGATCCTAAGCATATGCAACATTTCTCCTTCAACGGCAATTGTTAGAAAGTGATCAAACAGTAATAAAGAAAATTTGGAGTTCCTAATTTTACACCAGACATTACCTAACTGATGTCTTAAGTCGAGTGAACACGCGTTCAGTGACGGCTCTTTGGGCGCCATTGGGCTACACGTGGCAAACGTTTAGTGACCGTTTTTCTCCCCGAGGAAGAACCGGACGTCCTGGTCAGCGTAATCTTCTGGTCCTGCCGTCGAAGGACAAACACGTTGGAAACGGATTACAGAATTCGGCACGGGTAGTGAAAGCTTTTTGCTTAGAAAACGTGTTCCAATCCTTCGAGGGGAGTCTGGAAGTCGTGCCGGCTGGACAGTGTAAGGGGGTGGGTCGCGTTGTGGAGGGTGATTCTTACTAGGACTCCAGGGTATTTCCGTGCGCGGTAACGTGGCCTGTGGGTGGTCGGGGTATATCCTGCGGGGATTTGGAGTCTCTGACAGATAGTAGTTATACCTACAGTGTGCGAAGCCTCCTTGCATAGGAACTCAGTCGTGCAGTTCATTAGCTTATATTAGTGCAAAAGTCGGGAATCACCAGGGGCTTAGGCCCGTCTTCCTGGAGGTTCCCACCGAATACAATGCCCTTCAAACTGGAATAACGTGTAACACAAGCAGAAGGGTAGCTTTGCCTGTGTCTAAGCGCCGGACGAAGGGTGTGCTGGCGTATTGCCTAGGAGCAAAGCCATTGGTCTCCCGAAAGGGGGGCTCAACAAACAAGGAACAATGTTTACGAGACCACTTAAGAGACTAGCGACTATGCGACTATTTTCTGAGAGTGGGAATGAAGAAGAAGAATATCCTGAAGACAAAGACGATCTTATTAGCATTCATTGCTTTGAATGCAGATTAGGAATTGAGGAATGGTGGCTGCGTTGGCAATTTCGTAAAACATGATGCCACACCGAAAGCATTGACCTTCTGAAATCAGCAAAATCATTTCTGTCATTTGTTCCTCAAACGCGTCTATAATTTCTAGATTTCTAAGTAGTTTAGGTGTAAGCCATCTGACACATGAGTGTTAAGAGAGAAAGTTTTTGAAAGTGGTTTTATTATATTTTTTTCAAGAGAAACTAAGCATCTAAGTTCACTAATTGAGATCTCCTTTTGACGTTGGACTAGAAGCGCTGTAGGTTGTAATTTTCGGGACGGTACTCGGAAATCCATTACAGAGCTAGGCAGTCTTCCAGACAAAGAAGTCCCGCAACATCGAGGTACTAGGTATTCGCGACTGAATCGTATGTTGATGAGCAGCTTGTGTCTGACGGGTGTTCCTGTTTGGCACAACTCTGGGCGGAATCATAAGTGCCAACTCGTTCGAACACTTTCCATAGTAGTATCGACGTTCAAGGCTGTCAAGGTCTTTAGTCAACTCTGGGTCATCCACAAGACGAACTGCCCTCCTCTATATGAAACCTAATATCTTGAGAAGGTGTTTGGGTGCGGAGCTCCATATATGGGAACCGTACCCCAGAGATGATCTTATCTGGGCCTTAGAGAGCAGTAAGAGCTGATGAGGTGTATACAACATTTTTGCTCTATAGAGTGCTCCTAGCTTTCGTGCTGCTGCCTTGACGATTTTGGTGACGTGATTACGCCAAGACATGTTGCTTTCTACGATGATGCTCAGCATGCTTATAAGTCAGGTCCTGCGGTGATTGTTTTCTTGAGAAGACAGCTGCTTGAGTCTTTTCTGCGTTATACTGGACATTGTTTTCCTCACCCCATTTCACGATGACGTTTATATCCTCATTAATGGCAGCCATGTGATTTTCTCGCTCGCGTTGGGAACGAGCAGCTGTCATTGGAGTCCGTGACATGAATGATAATATAAGAGTGCTGTCGTCTGCAAAGCTGTAAATAGTATTATTTATCCTGTCTAAGAGATCGTTGATATAGATTATGCTCAGTGTGGGAGACAATATACATGAGGAACTCCGGCATTCATTTTAAATTCCTCAGAGAGATGCCAATCACAACCAACTCAGATGCTTCGATCCCTCAAGAAACTGGAAAGCCACAGAAGCAGTGTTAGTGGTAGTCTGTATGTTGTCAATTTGCTAAACATGTTGATACAGATCTAGATCATCTTAGTCAAATGATGATAAGGAGTAATTTATTATAATTTTCACTAATAAATTCAAATATTTGTGTCCTAAAAATGAAGTTCTAAATGACAGTTAAGCAAGTGGAGGTCAGACGGAATTATCTGTAGTGCAATATAAGATATTTTTATAAACGAAATAGGTCTAGTTAGCTATAAAAATACTATGTAACAGATTTAATATCTTAACGTGGCACAATGAAATCCGAATTGATGGCCGCCTATAAAAATTTAGTATGTTATTTATTAGCTTAATCGCCTGTAAAATCCGGGCTGGAGATCGAATCAACAAGCCCATTTTATTTCTGATTATTGGTATTACGGGATGTTTATTTGAAGATTTTATATTTTTTCATAATATGAAAAAGTTTGCTGGATATTTATATATAGAGATGATGTCCCACTTAAAATGGACACAAGCCGATATCCCGTTATCGATGAGGCAGAGGCGCGCGAGGTAAAGGAAATTTTATGAAATATAATTAGTAAAATCAGCTATATTTAGAATGCGCTCTCAATCAGGCACCGCAAGTATCAATTTGCATATAGATATCTTCAAATTTATTTGAGATACAGATTTAAATTCACCCACTAATATCCTACTAGATCTAAAGCTATTACACTTTTTTAAGTTTTTAAACGTAAGAAAACGGAAAAATAGCAGGAACGAAAGAAATAGAAAGTCATTAGACATTGAATGTCTTGCAAACAGTCCCATGATTATTAGATAACGATACTCTTCTTTTCTCGAATAAATTTATTGTGCTTTTATCTTATCTCGTCTTCAATAGCTCAAGAGCTGGGAAATAGTCCGAACTCCACGCTTGCGTCCCTTAGCAAATGGGCAAAAATGCAATGTATATTCCTGCCATTTCCAGCAGGTTACCTCTTCGAAGTATATCTTTCAAATATTTTATTTAGGAAATAGCCGTACACCGTCGCGTTTCGCCGACTCGAATAGGTTTGGAGCTCCTAAGTGCCTGCATTTGTTACTTTGAAATGATACAACAGACCGCAGTCCTTTTTGCCAAGTGAATGGATAGACATGGATATTGAAATAACATTTGGGAACTGGGGAAAGGGGTTAACATTACTGAGTTATGTATGTTATCTTAAGTTTCATTACCTACGTGGGATATATAGAAACGTAAGCCAATATAAGGCATTTTAAAAGTCGGTTAAAATTAAAAAGTTTGTTATTAGTAAATAGCAGCAAAGGAATCCTGGATTTTATTATTGAATCAACTGATTAATGGTTGTTTAATTTAAATTCTTTACCACGCACAGAGGTTTTTGTCTTGACTCACAATTTAATATTCTATCATGATTTGAAACCTCTGAAAGAGCGGACTTCCGAAATGTAGTTCCAAACGTGTAAAACAAATGTTTTATAAAAATAAATTAAGGTTTTTGTTACTTTAGTAAATGATCAAAATGTTGCCCATTTACTTCCAAGGAATAATAAAGGTTCTGCTCAAATCTGGTTCTAACATTGTTAAGCATCTCCGGTGTAATTCTTCGGCATTCAGTCATAATTCTCTGGCAAAGGTCGCAAAGAGAAGTCGTTTAGCATGCAAAACACTTGTTTTATTAGTGTCTCCAGAGAAAAAAGTCTAATCGATTTAGATCAGGAGATCTAGCGGCAGTGTTGCCAGATCAGTTTTACAGTTAGGTAGTAGATTGATGTAAAAAAAGTAGTAGATTGATTAAAAAAAATAGTAGATTATAAATTCACTGTCTAGCTTTAAAAAAAAACATACCTATTCATGGTAAAACTGAAGTAAAGCAGAACTAATACCACTAACCACTAACAGTAAACTAATAACACCTGTTATTCAGTCGGTTTTGAGTAAACACGCCGACACAGACACACAAGTGACAAGTCCTAAGTCGTAAGTAAAATGCTAATGACGTTTAAACCATTCAAAGAACGAGCCGGTGAATCCCTTATATGTATATATAGAACTTGTGGTGGTGGTGCCATCTTTTAAAACTGCTTAAAAATAGCAACGTAATCCCACTGCACAAAAATAATTAAGATGTTATGTTAAAATTTTAAGATTTCTGTTTAATTTTTTCTTGTAGTTTTAGGATATTTAATCAAGTATTCTGTTTTTCTCTAAATAATAGTAGAATTTACCTTTAAGATAGTAGAATAGTAGCCAAAGGTCAAAAATAGTAGATCTACTATAAAAAAAGTAGACCTGGTAACACTGTCTAGCGGGTCCTTCAGTTGGACCTCTTCTGCCAGTCCACTGGCCAGTAAATCGAGTATCCAAGAACTCTCTGATGGCAGGTAAATAGTGAGGAAGGGCCTCATCTTGCTGAAGATGGAGACTAGGAGTGATAATTAGGAATATTTCCTATTATATCTGTTATTAAGGGTTCGATGGCATTTTCCATCGTATCTAAATAAATTTTATGCGTTAAATTTCCTGGAATGAATAGCGGTCCTACTATTTGATGTTCTAGTATCCCAGCCCAGACATTCAGTTTTTGGGGATGCTGTGGGCCTTTTATAAACAAATGAGAGTTTTTGTCGGATCAGAAACGACAGTTGTGTCTGTTTACAGTATTATTAAGATTGGTCAGAAAAACAGACATTAAAAGGCAAATTGGCTTTATAGTTTTAATTTTGACTCATTTATTCACAAAACTGGAGGCGCCTAGCACAGTCATCTTCGTTAAGCTCATGTAGTGATCTCGATTTGACCGCATGATATTTATGTGCTTTTAGTGTATTCTATGCACAGATGAACGAGCTAACACTGAGGAAGAAGCTGACTAGCGAACATGTAAGCCATCGTATCCCAAAACATCTATTTCTAGAGCTTCATTTCTAACGCGTCGCTCTGGATGGTGAACTTTATTAAGAACTGATCCCGTCTCAACAAACTTTTGGAATAGTTCTACCAACATACTGGTCATTCAGATGTATCAGGGTGGGTGAGTAAATAAACGAGCAGTAGCTCTAGCACAGCTATAATGTTGAAAGTAAAGCTTTACAATCTCTACTCGTTTCGGAATGGAATACTACATTTTAAATATAGTATCAACAATGGTTTTATGCAGAAACCAAAAACAATGATGCAGGAGTTCCTTGTAGCAAAATGAATTTCTTATCATACCAAAAATTTAAGTTTTAATACCTGCAAACTGCCAAAATACCATCACTGTAAATTAATTTCCGTTCGATTAAAGGATAATGGATTATTGACAAAATAGATTTTGGAAATGTTTTATCGAAATTGCTTAAGTTTAAAACAATTTTGTAACCGTCTGTAACATTTTAAATTTCGCATATTTAAAATTAACTTAAATTTGGTCTATATTGTGCACATTTGTATGTATTCGAATATTTAACCGAACCCCGTCTCTCACTGAGCAGCTGGATTTGCACACTCTCCTCAACTGCCTCTTCTCGTATAACTAATTGTTTTATTGTTCTTATTATTTTAATAATATATAATAACAACTATAACCTTACTCTCTGCTATTAAACAGAGAAAGAGCGTGGCAAACTTTGGCGCCCAACATGGAGCCACGTTTTTGAAAAAGAAGGCAACATTTCTTTTGAATAGGGGCCAGGTTTTTTTTTGAAAAGAGGCTACATTTTTGAAGAACAAATTATTTCATGTCAATATCCTGTATTGAAGTTCATGGTTTTTTTTGACTTGATCAGTTGTCCCAGTGTCTAACGCTACCGTTTGCTTGATTCTCTTTTTGATTATTTTGGATATTTGATTCTTATCGATATTTAATTACTGCTGATATTTAAATACTGGTGACATTTGATTATTTCTGATATTGAGTATTGCTCATGGTTGATTATTTTTGATATTGATTATTGCTGACGTTTGACATTTGATAATTTTTGTTGCTTGATTGTTGTTAATATTTAATTATCTCTGATATTAACAGATTTTAGCCTTCATTATTACTCATATTTACTGATTTTGATATATTCGTTGAACTATATTTTGAGACGTGTAACTTTATTATATTGCCAATTCTGGACAGATTGCGCGCGGCTGGACTGATTGTCTCTTTGGAAAAGTGTCATTTTTGTAGACCAGAGCTACGTTATCTAGGCTATATTGTAGACAAATATGGTTTAAGACCAGATCCGGAAAAAGTCAAGGCTATTGTAAATATACAACCACCCAAGAACGTCTCAGAAGTCCGCAGATTTCTAGGAACCGCTTCATGGTATCGTCGTTTCGTTCCAAATTTTTCCTCTCTCGTAGCACCAATCACAAATCTCACCAAGAAAAGTGTGAAATGGAATTGAACACCTGACTGTCATAGTTCGTTCAACTCTCTTAAAGAATGTTTAGTGACTACACCAATACTTACATGACCTGATTTCGAGCGCACTTTTATTTTGCAAACCGATGCTTCCGCATTTGGCATAGGAGCTGTTCTATCTCAACAATTTGAAGATGGCAAAAAAGTAATATACTGCTTGTCACGCTCACTTACTAAACAAGAAATGAAGCTTACTGGTACGGAAAAAGAATGCATGGCCGTTATATGGAGTGTTCAAAAGTTGCGTCACTATCTGGAAGGTGTTCACTTTAAAATAATTACCGATTATCATTCTCTGCTGTGGTTACATAATTTAAAAGATCCACAAGGAAGATTAGCCAGATGGGCATTACGATTACAGCCATATGATTATCAATTAATACGCCGTAAAGGCAAAGAAGATGTATTTCCTGATTTCTTATCAAGATCTTTACCAGTTTCAGTTGATGCTGTTGGAACCGTTGATTCCCCTGTCTCGCCAAATTTTTCTAATACAACAGATAAATGGTACCATCATACGATGAAGAAACTTGGACAAAATCCTGGAAAATTCCCTTCTTGGAGATTAGAAAACAACATGCTTTACAAACACATAACAACAAAAAGTCCAAACTTTTCAGCTATAGCTAGTTCCTGGAAAATTGTCGTTCCTAAGGACAAGAGAAAGGAAATTCTTAATAGATGTCATGATATACCAGCTGCTGGACATGTTGGCGCATTTAAAACCTATTGGAAAGTTCATGAATCCTATTATTGGCCAAAAATGAAATGTGACATATCTAATTATGCCAGAGCTTGCAAAGTCTGTGCACAAAATAAAGTAGAACAGAAAGCACCACCTGGCCTAATGGGTAATCGACCAGACATTCGTGAGCCTTGGCAATGTATCAGCTTGGATTATATTGGACCGTTTCCTCGTTCCAAACAAGGAAATACTCATGTTCTAATAGTTACTGACTATTTTAGCAAATATAATATTCTATTTCCTACTCGCCCTGCTACTGCTAAGACATTAGTTAAATCCATTGAGGAAGGAGCATTTTTGGATTACGGTTCTGTTGAGTTTCTTATATGTGACAACGGCGTGCAAATGAAATCCAACGAATTTAAAACTCTCTGTGATAAATATAGAACGAAAATATTTTACACCACAAATTATTATCCTCGTCCAGACCCTACTGAGAGAGTCAACCGAGTAGTCAAAACTATGATTCGTTCTTATGTCAACCAAGAAAACCATCGTACTTGAGATGAAAACCTTGCAGCAATTGGTTGTGCTATCCGCACTTCTCGTCATGAAACCACCTGACACTCACCTTATTTCATTAACTTTGGTAGAGAACATAAATTATATGGGACCGATTTTTCTGAGAGAATTATCAATGATACGATACCCGATAAGGATGACTTTATTAGGAAACGTCAAGAAGCCCTGACAAACTTGTTAGAAACTGTCCGAAACCGAATTAAACTTTCTCGCACACGAAATCAACAACGTTACAATTTAAGAAGGCGTCCTGTACATTATATATCTGGTCAGAATGTTTGGAGAAAGAACAAAAGTTTATCTGATGCCGCTAAGTACTATAGTGCTAAATTGGCACCTGAGTATATTGGGCCTTTTGTCATTAAGAAGAAAACTGGTTCATGGACCTACGAACTGCAAGATCAACTTGGCAATAGTAAAGGCATATGGTATGTTCAAGATCTAAAGCCTGATAATTCTGGCAATAACCAAGGTTATGACTCAATCCATTGCAATCAACGATAATTATTTTTGCTTATCAGATTAGCTTGTCTATTATTTTTTTTATCTTATCTCTATAGACATCTTACGTTTATATATATAACTTTTTTTTGGGGTGATCTCTTACCTTATCAGTATAATAGTATGGGTTACATTACTAGTGGTCTACCCTAAGAAAATGGGTTAGGTTAGACTTATATAATCTTTCTTTTTATCGTCAGTGAATATATCTTATGAGATTAATACCAGGTTCAAAGCGTAATAGTTATCTGATGTCGTTGATATCACTTATTTCGTTTAGTGGGAATTAGTTTCTCTTTCATCATTTTTGCTGTACCTCTTCTCTTTTTTTTATTATTAAAAGGCTGACTGGTTGTTTCGTTTATCGTTCCTTTTGTGTGGAATGGAGATTCGTGGGGTGTGAGTTGCCTGGCCCGTGATATGGATTAATGGGCATATTCACACAGTGCTGGGGGCTCAGTGCTGTGTCTATCCGGCGATTCCACATCCACAACGTATTTAATTCTGGGGGATAAAAAGACAGTGCCATCAGTTGGAACACCCTGTAAATTTAATTTGTTTTTGGGCAGCATGATGCACACTTCGTTTCGTGCATTCTTTAGCCTAGTGACTTACTCACTTATTAGTTTAGGTATTAGTTGTAGTATTTTTTTTATCTCTGTTATCTTGGCGCGGAGCGCTTTGGGGTGTCGTTCGGGTGTATTCGGCACAAGGCGAGTAAACGAGGTCCACCGCACTTTAAAGGTTGTTATGCAACACTGGCTTAGCTATATTCGAACATCATAGCTCATTTTGTGTCGAGTATCTCCGAGGGATGTTCCATGGTTTGCCGTGGCTGGGTGTTCAGAGATGTATGTTTGTGATTGGATGAATGTGATGTAGGTATGTATTTGGGTATGGAGTAGTGATGGAAAAGTGGCCGTATACTTCACTTAGTTTTAGTTGGGGGTTATTTGCTTGTATCTCTATTTCTTATCGTCGGTTAATTTTCTGTAGGAAATTTCCCTTCTTTCGAAGGAGAGGGGGAGTTGTAACATTTTAAATTTCGCATATTTAAAATTAACTTAAATTTGGTTTATATTGTGCACATTTGTATGTATTCGAATATTTAACCGAACCCCATCTCTCACTGAGCAGCAGGATTTGCACACTCGCCTCAACTGCCTCTTCTCGTAGAACTAATTGTTTTATTGTTCTTATTATTTTAATAATATTTTATATCAACTATAACTCTCTGCTATTAAACAGAGAAATAGTGTGGCACGTCAAAAACGAATCCATCGTTCTACATTAGACATTTTAAGCAAGGGCTTTTCACATTAAGTTGTAGACTACGATTCATTAAAAATATTTGGCTTTAAGAAAACTGGGAACTTAAAAAGCAAAAGGAAAAACAAAGTTGTAAAATATCTGTTCGGATTCAATCACTCTTCTTAAAAAAAATTGAATTTCTCATAGTCTACTGTACGAATTTCAAAAAGCTTTGCCAATATTTTTCGTTGTGACACGATGTATTTTAGTAAAGATTTATTTTGCATTAATAACTTTTATATCTGAGCATGTATGGGACATTTCAGCATGGTCTGCTCTTGTAAATTTTTTCGAAATCTGAACATTGTAGTTTTTTCTTGACATTAAAGTTGTGAGTTTTATCAGCGTGGTAATGCCTTTGAAATTCTTAATTTAGTATCTGTGTAGCAATCGCATTAAAAGAAAGACTTGCCAATGATCTGAGATTTAAGATTTTGTCCTTATTAATACAAATTTACATTGGCTGGCAGGAACGTCAAACTGGTGAGAGGAGTTTGATTACGGGGAGTGACGCCCCCGCCATTCCGAGTTGCCATGAGATATGGCCCATCAAATCCCATCGTCCTCCCCCAGGCTGGAGAATACCAAAGTACAAAGTCTGGAGCCGATCAATGACAGTTTGTGACAAGAGGGGCTGCATTGTATTGGCTGGCAGGAACGTCAAATTGGTGAGAGGAGTTTGATTACGGGGAGTGACGCCCCCGCCATTCCGAGTTGCCATGGGATATGGCCCATCAAATCCCATCGTCCTCCCCCAGGCTGGAGAACACCAAAGTACAAAGTCTGGGGCCGATCAATGACAGTTTGTGACAAGAGGGGCTGCATTGTATTGGCTGGCAGGAACGTCAAACTGGTGAGAGGAGTTTGATTACGGGGAGTGACGCCACCGCCATTCCGAGTTGCCATGGGATATGGCGCATCAAATTCCATCGTCCTCCCCCAGGCTGGAGAACACCAAAGTACAAAGTCTGGAGCTGATCAATGACAGTTTGTGACAAGAGGGGCTTCATTGTATTGGCTGGCAGGAACGTCAAACTGGTGAGAGGAGTTTGATTACGGGGAGTGACGCCCCCACCATTCCGAGTTGCCACGGGATCTGGCCCATCAAATCCCATCGTCCTCCTCCAGGCTGGAGAACACCAAAGTACAAAGTCTGGAGCTGATCACTGGGGAGTGATCCAACAAACCCCATTTTTACCCCTGTCAGACTAGGGACCGCCAAATGAATGAGTCTGAGGCCGATGCTTCGAGTGGAAGCGGCCTTAGGTGGTAGATGCATAAGCCTACTCGCATCGTCCGGTGAAAGACCACCCCACCAGAATTGGGGAGCGCTAAGTGGTTTTCCCAAATCACGTTCCGCTCCCGCGCTGGTGATCCCGGGTTTCACAGTAGGAGTATATGGACATGATGGTGCTTCCAGGATCAAAATATTCCGGAGGTAAACTCCCCGGCCATTCGGATCTCCGGGCGCTGGGTGGCCCTGGGAGCCCTTCATTCCGCATTTCACAGCAAAGATACCGAACCAATTTAGAATAGATTTCTGCAACATTAGAGGCCTAAATACAAACATAAATTCGGTACACCAACATCTACAAGCAAATAGACCACACATATTAGCCCTTACAGAAACACAAGTGTGTTCTACAACAACAACAGTGAACTATCTCTATCCTGGTTACGACTTACATACCCGATTTAGATATAAGTTCGGAATATGACTTTTTGTCCGAAGCGACCTTTCATGTCACCGCGAGGAAACACCCGAACCGAACAACCTTGACGTCATGTGGCTCAAGTTCACCGCCAAGGGATTAACCAAGTTTATATGTTGTCTCTATCGCCCTCCGAGCGATAGAGCCTACCAAAGCTTTTTCTCAACACTAGCTACCACCTTTGACTCAATACAGGTCGATCACCAGTCGTACAACTAGAAACACCTAGAACATCGCTTTACCAGAACTCCTTTGTCTGGCGCACTGCATCACTGTGGAACTCACTTCCAGGACATCTGTTTCCCACTAATTACAACCTGCAAATATTCAAGAACCGTGTCAATCAACATCTTCGCACACACACCGCTCGTCGAGCGCCATAGGATCTACCTTTCGTGTGTGTGCCACTGCCATAAAAAAAAAAAAAAACGAACCTTCTTTACTTCCTTTATATTTAGCTTCATTTACCTGTCGAATATCTTCTGACATTTTACTATGATTTATTCTTTGTGTTTTCTTTTTGGGGACGCTTGCTTTCTTTGGCTTATTGTTGTTATTGATTATTTATGATGTTCCATCTTTTAATTATTCCATTTGAATTTGTATTGCTTTCATTAGTGTGTCTAATGATTTTATTGCTTTTTAACCAGAACTGGTATTTGTCAATTATGCAGAGGCATAAAGATGCTCTGTCGCAAAAGCTACCTCAAGCAATAAAAGAACGTCGGTTCAAAATTGATCGCTGAGCCATAGTGAATTACGACGAAAATTTTTTATAGTCGATCCGGTTGGAAGTAAAGTTATCATTCATCCTGGCTGAAGAGAAGCAGAAAAAATTATGGACACCTGTAAAGTAGCGACATCCGCCATGTTCAGTGTTGGAGCCTCAGGAATATGTTATGTATGAAGTAAATTACATTTGGTCCAATTGATCAGAAGGCGGGACCACCCGGTACCAGATATAATGGAAGTAAATCTGGATGATTCGACATTAACTCTTTTGAGGACTGTTTCTGCACAGTAGCTTTGCCCTATGTTTAGTCCCTTCTTGAAAAAAAATCTTAATTGGCGACAATTTGGCGAGCCAGATTTCGGTACAAGTGATATCACTATGTGAAGAAAATATTATGAAATTCATCCTATTGCTTGCAAACAGTACACACTTGACTCAACCCATGGGTATTTCCTCTTTTCGGCCAATTAAACAATATTGGCGGAATGTCTTACGTATTTGCAACACGAGCAACAAAGGCGTCGTTTGGAAAAATGGTTCTGCCTTTCAGAAGCCGTGAATTCTGAGAATCAAACCATAAAATAGGTAGATACGCAAAACGCTCAAAAGATTCGATCTGGATTTGAAGCCACAAGCATTGTGACTTCGTAAATGTTATAAAATACAGTAGTGCGATTTTCTCTTTTTACTGATCGATTTGGGTTATCGATACTCTCGCTATATATAAACTATTTATTTAAATATGAAAACTTACACAAACATCCCATATATTCTATCTCAAATTAATTTAAAGTTATGATATTGCCCATAAACTAACGAGAAGATTCTTTTATAATGTATTTCATCTATACTATCAGACTATTAAATCAAAGCAAAATAACATATTAGTTTTCTTCCTATCTAAAAATAATGTCAACCAAACATTGGATTCTTATAGGTTTGACTAAAAGCAGTCAATCACGAAACACAGTATTTTACTAAACTAGCTTTATAATAAATCAATGAGATGACCGGTGAAGTAAATATCTAATCTAGTCAAAATGAATCTCATGGCGGCGATAATATCAATATACCAATAAGCATACTTTATAAGGTAAGTGTATATATAAGTACTTATGGTTTAAACGAGTTGAGCTCAGTTCGAAGTCAAGGTTAGGGTGAAAAATTAAAGTTGCAAATAGCAGTTATGCGAATCAAATTACTGCCATGAGGCTTACAGCCAATTACAATAAAAACTTATTGTTAAGGTAGGTAAGTGTAATACACATATTTACTAATTAAAAAACTATATCGATAATAAGCAATATCAAAATTAAGTGATCGACAAAGATAATAAATGACTTGTTTATATAAATCAATAAACCTAAACAATATGGCATGATATACGATAAGAGGCGACTTACATGAATTAAAAAGAAATACAACGATTATGTATACGATAAAGAAAGCAAACGACCTACAGTCGTTTAACAGTAAATTAATTAATCAAAATTAAATACGATAATAATATATACGATAAAGAGAGGTCGGTAATAAGAAACAAAATATATTTTACTTGCTTCTAGTAGATTTGCAAACACTGGCGTTTCTTGCGAAGGTACGTCTCCACCATGTGGTCGTATCACCTTGACAAAAGACCTTGGTATGGATTTATGACAACAGGAACTCGCTAGGTCGGCATAGAAGGGCTCACGGAGGGTCAGGGAATATAATTATTCGCCGTAGAAGGTTTTACGTGAGGTAGCTGGAGGTCTCACGGGTGGTAGCGGAAGGTCACTAATTAAATTATAATTTTCACTTTCACATATAGACACACTAACATGTAACATGTAACAAACCCTTTTTCATGGGAAGGATAACCACACTAGTCGTTAAACATCTTGATCGGTATCAAACGTTATGGCCGAATAATTCAACTATGAAAGCAGACGGTAATTAGACCGGATAGTCAAAAATAACCACGATAATTTTAGATACCAAATTGGTCGCTTTTCTCTGTCTGAACGCCGCCGCCGTGAGCGACAAGACCTGACAATTCTCTCAAAAAAAATATTTATCACATCTGTCAACTGGCACTCCAAACGGATGTACCTTTAGAGCAGCTCGGAGCACCGGAAGTAAGGTTGCAAGAAGTAAGGTAGCGAGAGTATCGATAACCCAAAAAGGAGAAAATCGCACTACTGTATTTTATAAAACTATTCCGATGTGTAATGTTTTAATGCATACTTACTTGTATCAGGATGTTTAGTTTTACATAGAATGTATTTTTATTTTTGTATTTGAATGTTTCTTATTTTCATCGTTTTTAATATCTTGGATAGGTTATCTACCTACTTCTTTGTTCTAATTTAATTAGGAAATGTACCTGCCTACTTAACCAATTTCAAAGATGATATAAGATGATTAATATATAATGTTTTGCTATGTTATTAAGAAGATGTATACATAAAGACTGTTTATTTCAAATATGGGTATTTTTAATTAAAACAAAATTTTGGTAACAAAAACCATAGTCTTTTATTTTTCATCTCACCTCTATTCTGCATAGAAATGAATTTAATAGCGAAATTTAGCCATTTTTCAAAATCACCCCAGCAGCGTGAGGTGACTTGAAAAAATCTCATTTGAAAATATTTTTCTCCTAAGGGCAAAAAAATTACTTATATTGATATCCCATGCTCCCTAGGTTCCAAAGACTCACATAAGTTTGTCGAAAGTCTCGTCAAGTCAGCAAGTCCCCCATTTTACGGTACCATACTTTTATTTTATTGCATAAAAATTATGTAAATGGAAGTTTTATTTTATTCTGTTACTAACCTTACATGTCACTTTCGATAAAATTTGTACGTACTTAAAAAAATCGTTAAATAGTTTATTTTTAGCCGCTACTAACAAGGATATTATCATCGTAGGAGAACAGCGGCAATTAAGAATTAAACGATGGATAAACATGTGTGTCCAACAGAAAATCCATTTAATTAACCAGCAAATTGAAAATTTGAAAGAAAATCCATTTTGCGTGACATTGGCAGGGCTAATCGGAATATGAAAAATTACTCCCAGATGTGAAAATATTATGAGGTTTCGAAACCAATTTAAGTGCTAATGAAAAGTGCATCAAGCCGAACTGAAACTTCATGATTCCATTAAAACTGGCCCAAAACGATAAAATTAATCTTTTAAAATCCCTAGTTTTCGTTAATATCACTTAAAATGACAATATTTTATCATAATCTAGATTTTAGGCTATTTGAATGTAATTAACATTAATTTAAAAATTTGGTTATGGAAGTTGCGATGATTAAATACGCCACTTAACATAATAATACACCCTAATTCCAAAAGCCTTAGTGCGTTCGAGGCAAGAGTTTCCAGTTAGATAATGACATAACATGCCAGAATCTCTTCCAAGTTCTACATTAGATAATCGTTAGATTGTAGTATGATAAACTGTCGTATGTCTATCACTGGTCTGGTAATTCAGCTCATACACAAATTAGATATTAATTTTTGGATTGATTAAGCTCTTATTAAGGGTTTGAAATGTTTAATAACGGAAGAAGTTTAAAACAGAACAAATAGAATTAGAGGACATTGCTGGTTTCCGAAATTTCAATAGCAGCGACTAGTTAGGAGACTAAATATCAAGCAATAAAAGAAATTTAAAAATCGCATTGTAGCATGATTGTTTTTAATTGTTAATATATTTTGTCTCTGTGTATTGGATTTTTTAATCCATCTTCCGCTTCTTCATCCTCCTCAGTCGCCTATAACTTGCTTTCCAACGTAGATTTCTGAATACCACCCATTTGCGTCGCCTCAGATCTTCCATATGTTCTCCATTCTGGTGGCATCCACTTTATAAATTTCTTTCGTTATCGTTTTTCTCCTAATCATTCTACGTAGCCGTGCCCGTATAGTTTTCACTGTCGTATTTCCTCTACTATAGTTCTTTTTAACGGTCGCTGTTTTCGGGACATTTTGGCCGGTATTCGCCAAATAATTCATTTCTCCTGCTAGGAATCCATTCGCCCATCATTTGGAAGGTTGCCAACATTCACAGCCATAGAGAAGAGTAGGTATTTCCACTGATCAGACTAATCAATTAATTTTTAAATCATTTATGATCACAAAGGAAGGGGTAGTAAATAACTTTATAATTGACCACTTTAATTAGCGGACTGTATTAATATAGATAGGTGAGATTGTATTCATAGGGTGTGAATTGAAACATGTATTTTAGGTATTAGGCTCTTTAATAATGCAAGATTTAATTTGCATCTAATATGATCAATTAATAAAATGATTTTTTTAACTACTTTCAAATATTCACCCTTTCACACATAAAACTAAATAAGTTACATCAGGTTAACTATGAGTAAATATCTAATATCTAACAAAACTTCTTGATTATTTGACTTTAGCATGAAAGTTCTTTCTTTACTGAATTTAATCAACTTTCTTTTAATTCAACTTTTCAACTGACTGCTTTTCCGTTCACACTAAATACCTTGCTACTTTGCATCTTCCACAATTCTCTCAACTTAGTTTCACCAGGCCAGGGGTATAAGACTTCGAAACTTTATTCGAATCTTGAGTACAGGAATAGATCTGTTTTACTTCTTACTACAATTTTCCAACCGCCATTTCACATTCTTCGATCGGCAACAATAGAAGAGACGCTACCGCTTTTCTGTATGAGAAAATGCGTCCCTTATCCAAGCTTGGAAAAGGGGAACAGAGTACACGAGATATTGTATAAATATCTGTGTAAACACATGAGAAAAAAACTAAATATCTTGGCGTCAAACAGGGCTACGACTTGGTAGATGTTCTTGGCGCCAAAACTCAAGCAGAGCGGTGACTGGACCGATGCTTCACGGTTGGATGTTTGTAAGGAATCAAAATAAAATCTAATTTTTCCTACAGACGCGGCAGGGAGAAATAGAGTGGGAATTGCGCGGATGCGGAATGCATTTGAGAGGGTGGAAACATGTTCTTTCTTTGTTTGACATATTGTGGTTTACACAACATTGACGAAGACAAATATATATTAAATTTAATCGTTTAAAATCGTTTTTTTTTTTACGAAGAGTGACAACTTGCTTTTTAGCGATTGTTTAATATAATGAAATCTATTCTACAGACAAGCCAAGTTCGGATTAAGGAGTTACTGAAACACAATGCTTTAAATACACAAATGCTGTTAACCTGGGGTGAAATAAATTTATTTGGGTTTGAATTATGGCTCAATCATACTGCGAATATACAGGGTGTTATCACAAAACTATACGGTGAGAAACGATAAGTTAATACACATGTTGGGGTGTTTCCTCAACATCCACTTAACTGAGATACTTTAAGTTATAGAAAAGAATTTAGTGCTTGTTGTTGTTAATAACTCGTTCTTCAACTTGCTCAGATCTATTTTTACTTATGAGTATACATAGTCATCACCTACATCGATTTTCACTAACAATCCTTAATTTTAATATATTTAAACAATCGTCTGTGCCGCTAATACTTGATAGCCTGCATGGTGAAGCGTACTTCATACATTCGCATTACCATGACATTGCCAGCTTCTTGTCAATTTCCGTACTACTTCATGCAGGTATTTCTTGAAAGACGACAATGACGACAGATAATATCCCCGTCTAATGCCTTTTGAAACTGGAAAACTTGCAGACATATTTCCTATTTTTAGTTTTAGGAAAAATTATTGTTCATACGTTTTATAGCCTTCACAAGTATTTTGTTTGTATATGATTGTAATTATCATAATTTAGATGTATAAAAAGATAATTAATATATCTGTTTGGTACCTATTTTTTTTCCATTAAGCTGACCTACAGAGACTGATAATATTATTATTGACGCATGAGCGGATCTGCTCTGACTCCTGATGAATCTTCTGTTTCAAATATTTCTGCAAACAAGTTCTTTACAGTTTTTCCATATAACTCTTTGTACTAGAAACTGATAAGCATCTATTATTGTTACCGTAATCTCCATGTATTTGTCCTCCATTTACTTCATATTATCCTATTTTTCATTGAATTTGTTAACGATCTCTTCAGTTAATACCACTCTGGGTCTTGCAGTATGGTAACTTCTAGATAAGTTAAGTACGAGACATGTGTACTGGCATTCAGTTCATGAGAATAGTGTGTTTCTCACTATTCAAACTATTTGGACAAATATTTATTTCATACGGGATTCTGCTGTTGCATTATTGAATAAATTTTCACGATTCTAATAGCTTTGTTTCGTCCATATGTGTTTTTATTTATTGGCATTTTCTTGCCTACGTCCCGTATTTGTTTTTAAAGATCATCTGCTTAAATTTTGTTTGCCCTATTTTATATTTTCTTTATCATCATGATGCTTGATGGATATTAAAAATATATTATTCCTCAGCTTTACTAACCACTTGCATAATAATTATATAAAAATATATTTCATAAGAATTAATGTAATTATTGGAACATTGCTAAGCAAAAATAGGAATAATAGTAACAGTTAAAACACAAATATTTTCCTAAATAAGATTTATGTTACCTAATAACGGAATAGTATATTATTTTATATGGAGGAAAAGTGATACTTTTCATGGCGCGCTCGTGTTTAACAGCCGAACGGAGTGAGGCTGGTAATAGAGAGCAAGCCATGAAAAGTAACTTTTCCTCCACATAAAATATGCTGTTTTTTCTTCAAATGTCGACAAATTAATGCAAAAATATCTCTTTTTAATAGTAATAATAATAAGTATTATCAAAGATATGTTGGTTTGCAAGGCGGCTTAGACCGGTATCGGTGAATAGGCACAGGTCGTTGCTATAGTAATGTAACATAAAGCTGTCAGTGGACACTGTCAACAATAATTATTTTTTTAAAATTGCGTCTCCGATTGCGTTTTAATTCCGTATTGATAAGCAGTTATTGAGTAAGTTCGATTAAGTTAATAACCAATTTGTTCCTAAATTAGTGATTTTTACAAATGCAGTGCACAAATTGAGTGATAAATACAAATTTTACTTTAATAATTCTTGAGTTGTTGACGCTTGCTTTGTTGTTTGTTTGTATCTATGTTGCTATGGTAACACTTTTACCTCCGCCGGCGGAAAAGTGAAAAGTAAAGCTCCGGCGGAGGAAAAATGAAACTTCACGGCCGTCTACACAGTCGAGTAATGACGGATTTACTGGCGTTTGAAGAAAAACATTATTATACGCTGACAATAATCGAAAAGCATAGAAATTATAGCGTAGAAATTGACAATATTTGTATAGCACAGCAACACTTCCCGTCGATTTCGGAACCAATCGTTCAAGGCTTTGATATATCGAATTATAGTTTAATAAATCACACAGCCTACCCGCAAGGAACACGATTATTCAACTCGACAATTATCTAAAACGTTTTACGAGTACAACGCGCCGCTTGACCCGCGCTCTACCAACCTGTTCTGACGACAACTAGCCGTTTCGGAATCATAGCGTCAATTAATGTTGATTTTACACATGATTCAGAGTAAGAAAACTGTAGCCACAGACGTCGAATTTGTCGATTTGTAGATGGCGATATCTAGCATAAATATTATAAAATCGTTTATTTTCCCGGCGTAAGCGATTCTGCCAAATTCTTAAACAACTGTTCATAATGTAATACAAATTCTAGAGTTGATTGAAAATTAAGAAAATCATTCAATTCACTACAATATCCAGACATTGTTCGCCAAATGTACGAATGGAAATACCAGGTGGTTAGAACAATAAATCCAAAATGAGACTGTCATAACCTACCGATACCGATAGAAATAAAATGCAGGAAACTAAAATACAAACAATATAGACCGAATTGTTCCCTCGGAAAAATTCAACTCTATTCTCTATTGAAATTACCAATATAAATTTAACAATTCAAGTACACGTAGTCAATAAGTAAAACATTATTTCCTTTCCACTTACTTATTTCTAAAATGTTTTAACAATTTACCTTTTCGTCTTTATTTTCAACATATAAAACGATTTCTTGATGTATTTTTTGTGAATCAAGCTAATGCAGCAATGAAATGAACTTATACTGTTAGAGCTACAGAAAAGCTGGTAGAATGAAATTAGTTGGTTTAATACTTCTAAAGGAGTCATAAGAAGACTACGGTATAACGACTGATTGGCAAATATAGTGTTGATATTGTGTAGCTTCTGCTGAATCCAAGTTGATAGCCATTGACACGTATCAGCCCTTCGCTAAGACGTGGCACAGGGTTGAATGTCAAACTATAGAAGATTTCCTTCCATATTCTTACCATTATCTGCTCAAACATACCCTGAGAGGCAAATACTTCCACTAATCTGTATTCCATTCACTAAGAATGCGTGCTCGTGGCAGTCCTATACTTTATAAGTATATGTTACATAAGAAATTATCTATGAGTCTTGGTATTGTAGAGACTTTTGTTGATGGTACAGTAACGACATCTCATACTGATCCAGCATTGGTCTTTAGAAACCTACAGACTGACTTTAACAAGAGCCCGAATTGGATCCAGCTATTTCGCCTTATGGCTGATGAATCAAAAGCCACTCATGTGTTATTACCTTAGGCGTGCAATTCAACAACTGATGACTTCCACAAACTGAAGATGCGAAATATCTCGAGGTAATAAAAACAGCTGTAACCTACATTATACCCCATTACATATTCAGATAAATTAAAAATTAAAACCCAGTTCTGGGACAATGGTGCCACGATTCACTGCTTATCCTTCATTTGAATTTTATGACACTGTTGTTCATTCCCTGGTTACTGGGCGGCCTGGGCCATGGGCGCCGGCAGGTGAAATTCCAGGAGGGGGCAAGTCGATGTGAGGAAAAAGCTTGACGCAGGTGCCGCGGCGGAGAGGCAAAAATTTTGTGGGTGCCACGCCCAATTGTTGCCCAAAAGTCATTAAAATCGTAAAAAAAAATCACGCCTTCCACGAGCGGACGAAGCGGATTTTACCAAGAATTATTGACACATTTCCCAAGTCAATTAAACGTAAAAAGTAGGGCTGGGCAACTGGCAACAATTGTAATCTGGAATTATTGGACCTCGCTCTTAATGATATAATATAACAATCGAATCTGCAATCGTTATAACTCTTCTTCTTTTTCTTCGGTTAGGTTTAATTGAATTTAAAAATTCTATTATTTGTATGCAAATATTGCGGAAACTTTTGTTAGCCTATGGGGGGGGCTATATTTTCCCCTCACAGATGCGCCTCTGGGGAAAAGTAAACATAGATTGAAACTTAAATATTTTTATTGTCAAAAATACATATATACGGTTTTGGGTTGCTTGACTTTAGCTTAAACTTAACTGTAGCGTAAATTTGACATACATTTTTTGATTGGAAATGTATCTACCTTAAAAAAATATCTTATGAACTATGGATGTGCATACCTATATTTTCCTAATCGGTGAAAAGTAATAGCAGATGACTTCTCTTTTGTAAAAACCGATTTATTGCGTTTTCAATAACTCTGTCTTTATTATTATTCTCAAATTCTCTGTGAATGCTAAGCATACAGAGACCAGAGAGTCTTTCCTCAGACATAGTTAATCTCAACCAGGTTTTTACACGTCGCCGTCGGAGGGTACTGAAAGATCTTTCAATTGTTGTTGTGGTATTGTAAGAAAATAGTCAATGTAATTTTCAGGTACCGATGCATGTTTCACTGAATAATTTGAAATGTACTTTTATACCAAACTTTATTTTCATATTCCAGGGGGGGGGGGGCGGCGCCCATGGCCTGGGCTACAACTTCTATTTTATTAAGCACTCGTTAACACACCCGACCACTATGCACTGTTTCCAATCTTTTATGAGGGAACTTAATTTTAGTTCTATATTACTTAGACGCTTTCTTTTTCTTCCTTTCTTTCTATAATTTTTAATACCACCCAAAATTGAGTGAAACGTGTATATCTTCATGCTATAAATGGATTACAAAATGACAGATTTCACATTTGAGTCATGAATTATTTTGAAGGCTAATCTCATATTTATCATGCCAACGATCGCAAAAAGTTAATAAGAGTTAGGCGAAAAGCTTAAGGATATTACTGATGTTATAAACCGTTATGTCATTAAATGCCTCAGATTTGTTGCTGTGCGTATACAGAGGTATAAAATAATCGAAGCTGTAGAACAGCAGGTTAATAAA
>MU184386.1:0-15371 GCA_016904865.1 Pissodes strobi | reverse complement strand
TACAGAGGTATAAAATAATCGAAGCTGTAGAACAGCAGGTTAATAAAAACCCATTAAAACTAATATAAAGTGATCGACATAATATAAATCTACACGCGAAAATACGTGAAGGAATATCAACTAGCTCCGGCCCTTTAAACGTGTCTAGTTTACCAATTTCTTCATAAATACTTAAAATAGAAATAGAATAAGTACACATACGTATGTTTATGTGAAAGTAATTGACAGGGCAAATTTGTCTGGATAAACAGTTTGAATATATTCAGCAAAGAGTCTGAAAAGGTCAGTACCCAGTAGCAAATTTATTGCACTTTGATATGATAAATATACAAAATGAATTTTATACTGCCAGATGCACAAAAAATTCCTGCGTTTTAAGTGATCATTTTTCAATTTCTGCGGTCCCGGTTAGTGGTTTAATGTTTGAAATAAACAATACAATAGTCAGCACATTAATGTAAATACGCAGCTTTTCTTTTTTTTGGACACCAATACCTTCTTGGTGATAACCATAACAGTTACCTTGGCGATTTTGAATTTCTGTCTTTTTTTTATGGAATTGACTAACTTGTTGGAATGGCACTCTTTGTGAAGCTGTTGCCGTGCGATATATGTAACGGCAAGTACTGCACTACCCGCTCAAAACTCTGCCCATCTGAAAGTATACACTTTTTGCTTGATTTTTAAGGAATAGTCATTAAGCATGGCCGCTTAAGTGTGTTTTTTGTGATGAATGAATGATAACATCTGTTTTTCAGGTCCTCGATACACATGTATTACTTGTAATTCTTCATACCAAAACTCATGAGGAATTAAACACAAAATTTATACCAAGCACATAAAATCACTCAATTACAAATATCAACACTGTGAGAGAAAGTGAGAGGAGCATGTTAGAGCATATACCGAATAAATGTTCAACTTGCAGGAAATGTTTCAATTTTAAAATTGATTTAAAGAGGCGCCTGGTTATGCAAATGGAGGTTAAATCATATATTAGCTGGTATCGTAATAAAACTTTATCAGAAAATGAAAACGTTAATAATGTGGAAACATAAGACTGAAAATCGCAGCTTTGGTGAACTTTTATTACCTGTTGCGAGTTCACTTCACCACTATGGTATCCTGTGGTCTGTAACACTATTTGTTAATTGCTCAACAAGCGGTTCATATGCCAGGTTTTACTCAGCGCAGCGGTTTTAACCAACAATAAAGGCGTGGGTCTATGACTTGACAGTAAGGTGAAGGCGCTACTAAATTTTTAACTAGGAATATATCAATGATATTTATATATTAATATCAGGGCAATAAAATTTAGAAACATACCCTAGATAAGAAGATCGTGAAAATTGACGTTAGCTTAACAAATTATACATCTGGATTCTAATTAAACTGTTTATTTAAATATTATAACTTTCACATATACTACAAAAACAATTAATTATATCTCAAATTAATTTGAGGTTATGGTACCACCCATAAACCAATGAGAAGATTCTCTATAATGCATTTAATCTAGATTATCAGACTATTAAGTGAAAACAAAATAAGACACTAACTTTTAATCTATGTCTTATAATATTAATATTGCCAAATTCCTATCTTGAAATAATTCCAATCAAAGGTTAATTCTTAAAAGTCTGACTAAATACAGTCGGTCACGAAACACTATAAATAGGAAATATTTTACTAAACTAACTTTATTCTAAGTCAATCCCATTGCAACGATAATATCATTAGGCCAATAAATAGTTACTAAAAATATACTAAATCAATAAGATCACCTGTGAAGTAAATATGTATATATAGAGCCGGTAATTATCTACGGGTTAAAACGAAGTGAGCTCAGTTCGATACCGTTATCAAGGCAAAATATTAAAGTTGCCAATTGCAGTTATGTGAAAAAATTACTGCCATGAGGTTTACAGCCAATTCAAGTAAAAATAAATCAATTAATTCTTATCATAACATTGCCAAAATGAATTCTCTGTTCGAGACAATATCAGATAGGATAATGAAGAAAACAAGTACCTCTAAAGCAATTATGATAAGAGACAGAAATAGATATGATATACGATAATAGATATCCACAGCTCATTATCGATAAGTTCGACATGCAAAAATGGCAAGTTCAGTAAACAAATTGAGAAATAATGGTAATGAATACGATATATAAAGCAAACAACCTACAGTAGTTTAACAGTAAATTCATGAAACAAAATGATAAATAACGATAATAGTTACGATATGTGTAAGCAGACGACCTACAGTCCTATAGCGGTAAACTCATTACATCAAACGGTAAATGACGATATTAGTAATAATAAAAGGTCATTAATAATTAAAAAAAGTGGATCCAACTTATATCTAGAAGATTTGCAGACATGGAATTTACCGGCATTTCCTGCGAAGCTAGGTCTCCACCATGTGATCCTATTACCTCGACAAAAGGAACTCTCTAGGTCGGCATAGAAAAGGGCAGCTGACGGACGTTCAGCACCAAGGGAAGAAATTCTCTCGCACAGAAGGACCCTGGTTAAATTATAAATAATTTTAACCATCCAGCATAGACACACTAACATTTAACAAGCTTTTTTATGGGAAGGGTAACCGCACTATTCATCACACATCATTTTTAAGCAATTTGGCCGATAATTTCAGAGAATACACATACTAGCTCATTTGCCAATTAATTCAACGACACAATCCTGATGGTCAAAACTAACAACGATAACTTTAGACACTCAAACTGTCTGCTCGCCTTGAGCGTACAGACGGAAAGGCTCATCAATTCCCACCAAAAGGCTATATACCACATCTCTCAAGAGGGCACTCCAAATGGAGTCATCCTTCGAGCGACTAGGAACAGCATTCCTCGATACTGGTGGATTATACTCGGAAGTAAGGTAGCGAGAGTATCGACAACATAATATAGCGAAAAAATCGCATTACTGGATTTTGTAACATTTACAGCATTACAGACCCACTATGAGGCCTAAAAATCATTGGCGAGCAACGTGAACAAAAAATAAAGGATCTATCTTGATGTACTTTTGTGATTTTAATTCCTTTTTCACTTTGCACATATTTTGGATCCCATGAATGAAAGGTCACTTCCTATATGCTTTCTCCTTCGATTATCAAGTTACATATGAGCAATGCTTGCTTGTCTCAAAACCTGAAATTTTTATATCTTACCCTTAGAGTATATAGTTGAAAAAGAGGTAGTTGTTTTGCTATTCCACTGGCCCCATCATTAAATCGGGTCTGCGGGCGAATTCCTAGCGGCCAAGCATGTGGCTGCGCGCCTCGCCGGCCGCGAGCTACAGTGGGAGGTGCTTGTCGCCCGCAGAAGCCATCCCCGCTTCTTTAGTTTCATTTATTTGTTCATGTTTTGTTTTATTTGGGGGGCTAGGGGGGTAAACATTGTTGGGGCCAAGGCGGCAGCATAATTATGAATGAAACGCGGAGTCTATCTTTATTATATCGTCTAAGATCTTACCACACCCTTCACGATCTGTTCATAAGACGAGGGCCGCGCAATGGCTATATCGGCCTGATGAGATCCATACAGATAGAAACGCGTCGTCGATTGTGCTGGAAGAGATGAAGCAAATGGCTCATGGTCTATATGCTTTGGCTTTTCATTATTTTAGAGGCTATGTGAAGTGAATTAACAGTATGTATTAAAGGTCTGCCAAAGAGGTGATTTTTTTGTCTCAAATATTATGTTAAAAATGTTATTTTTGGAATAAAGATGCTATATAGTTGTCCTTAAGTTCGATCTTGATCTTACATACACCATTCTTTGCCTATACTTTTCAGTAGGTAGTTACGACATTCACTCTCATTTCAGTATATTGGACCGAAGAAAATATGCTTCATCTCTAAGATTTCGGTCAAATAATCAAGATGAAATTAGCATTTGGTTTCAAAAATGCAATAGCTTTACCTTGTGTAAATGCTACTGTATTTAACATTACTTAAAATTTTATATGCATATAAATAATGGTTTAAACAAAATAGGGTATTTCTAATCGAAATCTTCGATTTTTGTTCATGTTTTTCCCTTTATTCGCCCTAACTATATACGTTGCAAGAAATACCTGCACACCCTTGCTTGAGGTGGAATATGGGGCAGTTTTAAACACAATTTTTGACTACTAAACTTATTTGCCTACATTTTTTCCCCCACTCCCAATAAGATTTCTTCCTTATCCGCATTGGTGATTAATGAAATATGAGATCAAATTTCGTTTTTTTTACTCTTAATTTTAGTTTGCCAAAAACTCTGCTGATCCCGTAAGAATTCTGGCTGATTCGTTGATTTGGTGAAAGATGGGGTAGTCCAAATGAATTTTCGATTTTTTTTTGTCTAAATTATCTCCCAAATCGACAACGGCATGAAAAAAAAATAACTTCTATTATTGTAAGGATTCCCACACAATAATCTTAAGAGTCCTAAATAATATGAAGAAAGAGATGTTGGATGAAGTCAAATGCTTTCCTGTTTTCCAAAATGATTTAAGAACAGCGTCTTAGTTTAACGCACTGGCAAATCACGCATCTGAATGACAAAGTGCATGATTTGAACAAACCACACATAAAATCATGAAAAGGATCTGTGTTCTAAAGTATTGATAACACAAAATGTGTTTAGTTGTAGAATCTAAGCCCCATTGCTGAAAATATTTCTGTCTAGTGTATTAAGGGAACTAGCAAGGAAGGCTTGATGCTAAATTGCTCGATTGAAAAAAATTTCAAAAAACTTTTAAAAACACTCTTGAATACATTTCCAGAGAAATATGAATTAAGTAGCTTCAGTAATTTTCAGGATAGAATCATGATTTCTGGAATCGTAGAAGAGCAAATGTTAAATTGATTATACAGCAAAATCGAGCAGCATTCCTCCAGGATTCCTTCCTCCTTGTTGAGGAAATACCACATGCGTGTTGAAATTAACTTTTCAACACTAGTGTTAAAATTTAAGCAAGGTGTCAAATTTAACATGCTGTAAAATTGACACCAGCCGCCATCTACTAAAATGAGGTGTTGAAGATACTTTCTAGCACGTGGGATGAAAAATTTTCAAAACATGTGTTGCCAAGTTATGTAATACACTAATTTTAACATAGCGGTTTTTTTCCGTATTAATTAAATACTAGGCTATTTCCTGTTATCATATAAAATAAATTGTTTCACCACATAGTTCATTATTAAGCACGTACATGCAGGAAACTTATTTGTTCTGATAAAACGAGCAACGCAGAGTTGATTTAATGTACAAACATCAAGCGCACGTCGAGTAAATTGAATTTCATTAAATCAGTTTCTATGTTGCTTGCCAGATTTGGTTGATTTGATATTCCGAGACTCTGATCGAAATTTTATCTAAATCAATATACATGCATAACACAATGAATTGACACTGTGCAATTTAAAAGGTAATATAAGATGAGATAACATATATGTGAAAACTAATTTAAGGGTATTTCAAATCATAGCAAACATATTAGATAAGTATAATTTATATTAAAGATAATATATCTATTCAAGAGATCAGTTTTAACTTTCCATTGAATCAGTAAAAATTACCAAAACATTTATATATTATGGATGAATGCGCGTCCTAATTCTACAGCAGGAAGACTAGATGTCTTAAACTGTTTAAAATGCGAGCAAGCAGCGAACAATTTGGGTTCGGTATATGCTGTTTTTCCCACACTTCGCATAGTTCCCGCATGTAATTTTTTATTTGTTTATTTACGAAAATGTTATTAATAATGCAAAAATATCCCATTTTATATGATCTTAATCACCCAGAATACATAAAATAATATAAGGAGAAAAGTATGGAAGGAAATAGAGTTCGAACTACAAAAAAATGATAAGTAGGTAATTTTTTTTTACAATGCCAATTCATTAGTATGTTAAGATACGATTTTGAAATTATTAATATGTATATATTATAAGCAATTTAATGCTATAAGTTTTAATCATCTCCTGATGATGCTAACATGGTTAGCGAAACGCGCGTCGAGTGCAAAAATTCTGTTTCGGTATTGTGAATAAAACTCTGTTTTAGTGCATGTTGCCGAAGGTTCCAAACCCCAACGCAGTAAAAAAATTGACAAATTTCTCTTGAATCTCAAAAGCTTATAAATTTGTGGCTCTTCTTGGATCTGTTTCTACACTAGTAAAAGCATCCGTTGCCCTTTCTGGTGGCTCTAAATATTAAAAATGCATAGAATCACAATTTTTTCTTCTTAGAAAATTATACAATATGCATGTCGTTTCACTATAACTATAGTGGTTTTAACGAGGATTTCGATGGGCCTATAATATATCCTCTTTTCCTATCCACTTTTTTTGCAAAAATTCCAAAGGCATAGTTTTAATCACCGTCTGATGATGCTGAACATGGTTAGCGAAACGCGCGCCGTGTTCAAAATGTTTCGGTATTGTGGCTAAAACTCTTTTAAAGTCATTAAAGTAGGTTTCAAAGCGAAAACCTAATCACCAATTAACACATGAGGAACATTTATGTTTGTCCCTGGTAGGTTTTTGTCATCAGGAACGTTCAGGAAACCTATTATTTGATTCCCCACAAGTTAGGAATCCATACAAGGAAGAGGAAGTCAAGGAACAGATACAAATCGAATATGAAGAAGACAACGACATAGAATTAACAAATGGCACGATAAAAAACACCTTAAAATCCTTAAAAATAGCAAAAACCCTGAGCCAAACGAGATGCTTAAATACGGAGGGAAAAATTACAAAATGAAATATTAACCTTATTTAAAAATATCATAGAAGAACTGAAAATACCAAATGAATGGAAGAATAGTATAACAATGCCCATTTTTAAAAAAAGACAGTAAACACTTCCAGAAAACTATCGTGAAATAACCCTATTTGATAGCGTTCACAAAGATTATTCTGGGGGAAATCACCAAAGCTATAAGGATAAGAGACGAAAAACAAGGCTTCCGAAAAAAACAGATCCACTATTGATGCAATATTCATTCTCAAACAAATATCCGAAAAATCCCTAGAATTCAATAAACCTGCGTACATGTGCTTCTTCGATATGACCAAAGCTTTTGACAGAGTGCGCTTAAAAGATCCTGGATATAATGAGAACAAAAGGGCTAAACCATAGGCTACTTTGTATAATATACGATATTAACACCCAATGCAGAACAAAAATCAGAGTTGAACGTATCACAACGGAAGATATACATGTAAACACAGGAAATAGACAGGGAGATTCACTCAGCCCCTTCATATTTAATTTGATAATGGATGAAATAATAGAAAATCATCCCAGAGTAGTTGGATACAAAATGGGAAATACTTTCTTCCATGCTGTATGCTATGCTGACGACGCGGTTCTTATTGCAGATTCCGAAGGTAATCTCCAAAGGTTACTCCATTCTCTTAACACCAAAGCAAAAGAACTAAATATACTCATCAACACCGAGAAGACTAAATGCTTAGTAATATCAAAGAAACCAATAAAATGTAAGTTGGAAATCGACTCCAAAATCGTCGAACAGGTAAACCATTTCAAATATTTGGGAGCAGATGTAACGAGTCATAAAAATCTACTTCTCAAAGTAAGAGAGCAAACAATGAAAGCGGCTCGAATTTCGAGATATTTGAGAGAAATTGTTTGGAGGAACAAATACCTCAATACGGAAAGCAAAGTCAAGATATATGAAACGGCAGTAAGTCCCATCATAACATACGCAGCAGAAACAAGACCAGATACAAACAGAACTCTACAAATGATGAGAACAGTTGAAATGAAAACTCTGAGAAGTACTGTACGACAGAATACGAAATGAAGACATCAGACTGCAATGCGGGATACAGGACTTAAGAAGGTGAGCGAGACAGAGACGAAGATTCTGGAACAAATATATAAAAATAATGGAGTATAGCAGACTCGTCAAAAACGCAAAAATGAATAATCCAGTAGGAAAGAGATCACAGAGAAAACGTTGGAGAGAATGCTGAACTTCATCTTCCGGGGAGGACGTGTTGGCAATGAACAGGCAGTAGCCTACTAATATGTATCCGTATTAGAAAGTAGCAGAATAAGAAAGAAGAGCTTATTTCAGTTTTGCCAGAGTTTCGGTGAAGTTTGAGGACCTGTATTTAAATATCAAAATGGATAATGAAAAATAGATTGCTTGTTCGTGATTATCCCGAACTGAACGATATGTCACAAAATATCTAAACATGACACCAAAGCATTTGTTACTTTACAGCACAATATGGCTTCTAGTTTTGTTATAGACAAATATAACTTTAATTACAAACAATCCGTCGATGTCGGATGCTTGTCGTCTAATGTGAATCGCCGCTGCAACTGTCGGGTCTTTGTCGGTCCTTGTCGTATCGTTGGATGTCTGATAATGTGAATCATCCTCTACTCAGCGGTTTTAATTTTATTTAAAGGCGTTGATAGAAGAGTTGGCAGTTAGGCCAAGGCGCCAGTAAATTTTTAACTCATTTTGGTTCCCCCCTTCGGAAATGGTTTCGAAACTTCTAGGGTTTATTAAATCCTAGGATTCTAACTCAATTAAAATGATAAAAATTGCTGTACTGTTTTCTGATTCGACCGCACCTAGAGAATGCATCTCGCCTTAGGTCCTTGAATTATAATGTACGCTAAAACAAAATTGAGCTGGTCAAGCATAAATTCTTAAAGTACTTACCATATATAGTGAAATTTTTGCACGATCGAATATGACAACACCACGCGCAGCAGTAGACACTTACAATATATATTACAGAAATGAGTAAAGTTTCTTTTTGCTCAGTAGAATCAATGGTTTTGCACTTTCCACCGGGTCTTACTGGCTCCGTCAATGATTTCCATGTTAGTTTTAACTTGTCACTTTTTAGGGACCTCATGTGTGCTCATGATTTGGTTTTTAAAATTGATCGGCCCACTAGAGTCTGTGAGGTTTCGGCGACTTGCATAGATAATTTCTTGGTGAATGGCGTTGATGAGTGTTACTGTGAGGTTGTTAATCTATACGTATCTGATCATTACGCGCGATATATGTGTCTTGAAATACATGAAAAAAACAAAAAAATCGATAGAGAAAAGCTGTATGCGTAGAAATTTTGGTAAGGGCAATATGGTTACCTTTTTAAATTTCTTGAATGAAGAAGGTTTTAATGAAGTCATGCAGTTTTCCTGTCCAAATGATGCTTTCAATGCATTTGCAGGGATTATCTTTTATTATTTTGAATGATCATTTCCCCTAAAAAAAAATTATTTTGCAAATTATATCTCAAAACGAATTATATTAAGTCCTGAACTGAGAAGGCTTAAAGAAAGGGTAACTTTACTTACTGACCTAGCTAGGTATGACAGAACATATCTCGATGTTAGTAAGAAATTGAAAATTGAATGTTATATACAGGGAAAGACTGAAGGTATACATACGCAATAAAAATGACCAGAAGGTTTTAAATGCTGACAATAAATCCAAAGCTATGTGGCAATGTCTTAAAAGTATTCAAAAGGCCTATGACAGAATGAATATTAGCATTGTGTTCGACGGTAAACAACTTTCAGATGAAGAAATAGCTGATAAATTTTGTACTCAATTCACCTTGTCTAAAGAGTCTCTGAACCTTTGGACTTATCGTTTCTGTCTCCTGTAGGTAATGATGATATTTTGAATATAATTGGTAAACTAAAAAATTCGAATTCCAGTGGACACGAAGGTATCTTTATTAATATTTGGAAAAAGTATCGATGTCATATAGCAGAAATTTGTTGGTATTTAATACATCTATCCATAGAAAAGGACATTTTTCCAGATGCTCTAAAACTGGCAACCGCTATCCCCCTATACAAGAAGGGAGACCATAATGACTTCAATAACTATCGTGGAATCAGTCTTTTGTGTAGTGTTTCTAAAATTTATGAGTTGGTTTTAAAAGATCAACTTCAAGCATTTTTCTACAAGAATAATTTGCTATCACCATTTCAATTCGGCTTTACGTTAAATCAACGCACAGAAACAGCACTATGTGAATTTCAGCGTATCATTGTTGATTCTCTTGACAAAAGCTCGTCGGTGTTGGGGATGTTTATCGACTATTCTCGAGCCTTTGATGTCGTTGACCATGAACTACTGCTTTAAAAACTTTTCCGGTACCGTGTACGGGGTAAACCTTTAAATTATATAAGGTCATATTTATTTAATAGAGGACAGCGGGTTTTGGTGAATCAGACTCGAAGTAACTGTAGAGTTGTTGAAAAGGGTGTACTTCAAGGGTCCATTTTGGGTCCTTTTTTTCCTGTCAATGATTTGATAAATTATGTTATGAATACAGCTGAGAATGTCTTTGTAATTTCATATACGGACGATACTAATGTTTTGTTGGTAAACAAAAATAAGGCACTTCTAAAATCACTTGCTGAAGATGTGTATACACGAATATTTTTATGGTCGGAAAAAAGTAAACTTAACCTAAATAGTAGTAAAACATCGATGGTGCACTTTTCGCTAAAATCAAGTGACATGGATCTTGAATTATTTGAGAAGCCCGATAATCATGTTAAGCTCGCTAATGAAACCAAGCTATTGAGGGTTATTTTCGATAGTAGTTTAAGATGGTCTTCTCAAATCGAGCTACTTTGCTCAAAAATACGTAGCAGTTGTTTTGCGCTCAAATTTATGTCAATGCATTGCAGTAGGGAAATACTTTTAACTCTTTACCATGCGAATATTCATTCCAGGATTAAGTACGGAATATTAAATTGGGGAACGTGTGCGAGTGTCAATAGAGTTTTCGTTTTGCAGAAGTATGCGGTCCGTTTGGTCGCTGGTTTAAATTTTCAGGAATCTTGTGGAGAAGCCTTTAAAAGTTTAAAAATTTTGACAGTCACTGGTGTCTATATACACGAAGTATGTTGCTTTGTTTACAAAAATAAAATTTCTTTTCAAGATGTTAGGTCTGCCCATAACTATGACACCAGGTTAAAATCTCTTTTACTTCCTAGTAATCATCAATCTGCGGTATTCCAAAAATATATCTATTTTAGAGGGTGTAAGTTTTTTAATCGATTAAGTTACGATATTAGAAATGCTGTTCGCCTCAGTACTTTTTAAGAGTCGTTTAAGGGAATTTCTCTTGGAAAAAAATATGTATGGCCTTCGGGAATTTTTCTAAAATATACTTGCTATGTATTGTACTGTGTTAATCTTAAGTTGTTTCTGTAACATTATTTTTTATTATATTATTTTTATGCTGACCTTTTCTTCTATTATTGTTTGTACTTTTTAATTGAAGAAGTTTTTTAATTCATAACTTCCATCGAGGTTACCGTCTAGTTCATTCATTTGGTCTTATCCAAACCTATTCTCGATATGTGACGTTAGTATAGAACTTTCCACATTAAAATCGCTTGTATGGCAGCTATGCACTCGAAAGCCAAATTTCTCTATTCATAAATCAACAATCTTTTAACAGCAATAGATTTGATAATAATTCATTTCAAACAGTTGGCAAATCATCGACAACAAAACTTCATATACCGCCAATATCCAAACCAAGCCATACAGAAACCAAACAGAGCTTGAACTTAACAGCGCAATTTCGAAAACAATGCTCTATATTATAACGCCGGCTTATCCAGTTTCGCACGGATTAATATGATTCTGTTTTGGGTTTCATAAAAAGTTCATTCTCTTTCTGTAGTCCATGCCGAAGGAAATATTTGTACCGCTAAGGTTATAAAAAATATAATCCTACTTATTCTAAGGAATACTTACCAAAATATTTTATTTGCATTAAATTTGCAGGAATTAGGGGGCATTTGCTGAGCAATATTTTCAAGGGTATTCAGCAATATTATTAACAGAATCAGGTGTTAACATAACAGTACTTGCACGACAAGGAGATTCGCATTCAAGTAAAGTAACGGATGGATATGTAGAAAGATCGCAAAGACAATTATGAGTGAAAAAACAGCAATAAGTATTGAGATAATCGGAACTCGTGAATCTCCCAGTACAATATGTTAAATTGAAGTTATGGCAACAAAATTTCACTTCAGATAAATAAAGAAAAATAATGTTACTCCAAATAAGGCACCAAATGTACAGATTTCTAATTTAAAGAGCTGTATTGTAAGCATTTAAAATATATATATTTTTAATTTCATATATTTTATTTAAAAAAATCATGGTAGTAACTCCATATAATAACAGTGCCCTTGTAAAACTAAAATGACAATCAAAAATTCGTTACTATAAAACATCAGTAGAAAAGTTATATTTCGTGCATGCGAAACGATTTGAAAGTCGTGCGTTTAAGTTTGTTGTCTCAAAGAAATAGCTTTTATGAATCTTTATTGTTATTTGACTTAGAAAGTGCCCTCTCCTGCCGGTCGGATACTTTTTGCCAAGTAACAATAAAAACACATTCAAGCTGCTTCTAGGCCATAAACTTTATGTAGGATTTTCAGCAATTTTGCATAAACTTAATCTATTACTACGGAATATTGCATTGTAAAAGCTTGAAAACATATTTTAACGTTGGCACTGAGACTTTTGATAATATATTTTCAGTATCCAAATCCCAAAGAACAATGGCACTTATATTTTTAGAAGAAACTTGGTTTTATGGAAACGGTTCTCCTGTAAGTCAATAATTTCACTTTTGCATTTTGGTACTGCAACCCATGACAAAAACTCAAAGTGGCCAGAGAATCATTTAAATCTTGCATTATATTATATAGAAAATATCCTTCCGCTGGATAACGTCTTGATGTCATAAATATCAGAGAAAACGAAATATATATTTTAATGACTGATTTAAACAAAAAGGTGTTGATATTGAACCATCAGAGAGTAAGGATAATGTAGGCAGGCATGACCACGAATCTCTTGGACTGTTCCCTATGACTGCCATCTTAACTCTATTCCAATTAATATCCTATTATAATAGGCACATAAATAATTTCTTTTACATTAAATATGTGATCTAGTAGTACTGGTCGGTACAAACAAATTAATTTACTTAACTTATTTTGACCACAAAGGTGAAGGTAGGAATTAACAGTATAATTGCTACTATCAATTAAAGTAGTGGACTGTATTAGAATGGGGTGATGGGGTTTTGAACATAGATTATGTGAATTGAAACTCGATAGGTATGTTAATGTACTTTAATAATGCAATTATTCATTTGCAATTAATGTAAACATATAAGTACAATTTTTGAAATACTTCTTAACCTACTTACATTCATTCATCCTTCATACATACTCACATAGAAAATAAATATACAAAAGGTTTCTTAAAATTATTAGGAATATCTACTAAAAAGTCTTGATTGTTTGATTTAAATCTAGTTTTCTATCTTTCTTATTTAAATGCTTAGATCTCCAACTTAGCAACGTTCACCCATCGTACCTTTAAACTTTAACTGCTTTACCTGTATCTTCAAAAGGGACTACAGGGAGAGATTTTACTAGATATTTTCCAACTTCCTTTGTTTGTTTTACGGAAACCATCTTTCACCTTGCTTGCAGAAATTATTCGACTAGGAATGTCAATCCGCCATCTTATGTTCAATTTTCCAAAGGGGACGCTATCGTTCTGACTTCGAATAGTTGCTTAAAAAAGCCCAAAGGAGGTATTTGTTCAACCTTGGACAAAGATAACTGAGGTGCACTAAATATTCTCTAATATTTGTGCATACAAGAATAGAAAAATTGGCCCAAAAAGGAATTTGACCTTTTGGCGCGAAGAGGCACTTGTAGAGCGCGGTGACTAGACCGATCTAACAACGTGGAGTGGTAGCAGAGCACTGACTTGATTAATTTCAATTTCTTTCTTCGACCTGGTCGCCTAGCGGCAAAACCACATAATAAAAGTGGGCGGTGACACATACCGAATTCATTTGAGATTAAAAGGGTAGAAACGGTTTTTTTCTTTCTTTGACATGTGCTGTTTTCTGAACACTGACGGAGACACGAATATATTAAACTGAAAACGATTACAAACGTTTTCCTTTACGAGTGAAAAGTTGCTATATTGTAATCTATTATACTGACAGAACTGGTGTACAGGTTCGAATTAAGGGATCGTCCGTCCAGGTTTGGTCTAAGGGGTTTTGAAGAACGGGCATATGCTAATTTAAATGCACAAATTGGGTGGTACCCGGGGTGAAATAAATCTATTTTATGTTTAATTACGGCTCATTCATTCTACATACATTCTCGGGCAAAAGAGGGTAACACTTGGTTATGATACAAACGATGATTCCGTTTTCTAACACTAGAGAATGAGTCATACAACTTTTTATGCTCAAAAGGTGAGGTGAGCGGTAACTTAACTAAATTATTGAAAGAGTTATGTTCAGAGGATTGAACACACAGAGGAACACCGCCGTACACGTCTCTACATGCAGGATTATTAACACTAATAGGAATTGAACGACTGTTCAAACATACATCACCGTACACGTCTCTACGGGCAGGATTATCAACACTGAGAGGAAGAGTTGAACTGTTATTCAAACATACACCACCGTACACGTTTCTACGTGCAGGGCTATATACACTAAGATGAGTTGAACTATTGTTCAAACGAGGATTGGAAACAGGAGCGTTTCCTGCAATTACCCATCCTAAATGAGTGTTTTGCAATACAGGGAGGTTCTTACCTAAACTATATACACCATTCAACATTAAATCGTAGTAGAGATCAGCACCGATCAACATATCGATGTCTGATGGGGAAGCATAATGCGGGTCACTTAACCTAAACTGACTGGGGATATTGATTTTATGTTGATCAATGGGGACTTGCGGAAGTTTGCAAGTTATGTTGTCGAGTACAGCGCAAGTCAACTTAAAACTTCTGTTATGATACACATTGGAGTACAGCCTCAAATCAACCATCTTATTCGACTTCATACTGCCTTGAGAGATTCCACTTATATGAAGTGATTTGTTGTAGGGAACGTGGGAACGTAGTTTAACTTCTCTACGAGCTGATTGGTTACAAAGGAGTTGTGACTTGCAGAATCTAAGAGAACTTTTGCTTGAATGGGGCGTCCATTAGCAGCAAACAGAGTTACATGGGCTGTAGCTAACAAAACATGAGAATTATTATTCGAGAGAGTTGATAAGTTCAATGAATGTGTATCTTGTGACTGACTTTCTGCACTTGCATTAAAACAAGGGCCTCTATTCTGAGGTATCAAAGGGGGAGCTCGATTTTGGGGTATCTGAGAGGGATCTCTATTCTGAGATATTTGAGGGGGGGCTCTATTCAGAGGCACTTGAGGGGGATCTCTATTTTGAGATATCTGAGAGGGGGCTC
>MU184385.1:86568-117836 GCA_016904865.1 Pissodes strobi | reverse complement strand
TTCCGCATGGAGGCCCGCTGGTTGGTGATTTTGGCCATGGATTTTAGTAAGCCTACAGTGGCAGTTCCATATTGATGTTCAATATCTGAGAAAAACCCCATTTCTGTAATAAGAAGGAGATGGGTAGTCACGACTGGCTAGTTAGTACACAAATCTAAACTAGGATCATGGGGATGCAGTCTTCAATTTTATTGGCCTTAAGGGAGAAAGAAAAAACCCTTTTTTGATATGTCAAGCTTTCGAGTTTATTTTAACTCATCGTCAGGACTTCTGCAAAAATAAAAAATATATAGCATCTAGTGCTATCTATTTTTGGTTAGTGTTCTTACCAAAGTGGGTTTACATACAGAACGGGAGCTCTAAACAAAATACAGGAGGATTCATCCTCAAACCGCCAAAAATTTTAAACAACTTTTCCCTTTATGACATTTCTTTTGTTTGAAACCACGTGTTACAGCTATCCTACTAAACTAGTTAAACTAATTTCAGGTGAAATCAAGCAAGGCCACCACCAATTCAATTTATTTTTGAATAAAGACATACGTTGTTAATTTAGTTTTATTTAAAATTGCATTTGAACAAGGACAGTGTTATGTTTTGTTAGGTGGAAGAATAAAGATGGAAGGCCGGAAAGAGGCAGCCAGGTCAGCAGCGTTCTTGCTTCATGCACCTTGCGCACGCATTTCTACGGTAATTGCTAGGATATAAACTAGGTAACAGTTGGAACATTTTATTTATATAATGATTTCGTCATTTTTAATCGAAATTCTTTGGAGAGACCGGCCGATACTGGAGCATCCGATGTACGTGGAGGCCATTAGAAAGCTAAAAAGGGGTTGCATCCATGGTTTGTCATGTGACGAGTATGGCGTTGTTTGGCCCGTCATTCATCTGGTGCCGGATGGTCCAGCAACTGCAGGTACCTCTCTTTTTCCAGTTTTAAGATGTAATTGTATACAGAGCTAAGATTCTGAGTGTCACTTTTTTTATTCATAGTATTATTTTCTTGATTTATGTGAACCATCTCTAGGAATATTCTTTTATAGTATGGGGTGACTTTATCCTGGATCTCAGCTCCATTTCAATTTATGGCGTGGCCTGATTCCATATGGTGTTCAGCTAGTGCACAAGAAGGAATCAATCTAGTACAGTCACCCTTATGTGAAGTTATACGGCCCTGTAATGACCTAGAAATTTGGCCTATATAAGATAGATTACAATTATGACACGGTATCCTATATACAATATTGCTGTTTTCAATTAAAGCTAAAGGTGTTTTAGTTTTTGAATATATAAGTGATAAGGTTTTAACATGTTTTCTCGCTATTCTCAAATCTGTTAATTGGAAAATTTTTGTTAGTTTTTCAGTAAGGCCCTCTAAGTAAGGCAACGTTATATATCTTTAAGTTGATGTCGAGTTATTTAAACTTAAATTACTTTGAAAGAGTTGTGTGACTCTTGCACTTAGTGTGTTAAGTATATTCTCCTCAATTGCATATTGAGTGCTAAACAGGAATTTATTAATCAAATGTAATGGTTACGAGTTGTCCAAGAATATTGTTTTTAGTTTACTTAAAGCCTGTGTTCTTAAGAGTGTGTGTGTGAGTTTCACAGCCCTGGCTTTCATACTTTCAGACCCAACAGTAAGTTTATTTTTAATCTCAAAGGGTGATAGGAGTAATAGTTAATGAGCCTGTTTGAGCAATACGGTTTCCTGTACCACGAAGTTCTGAGTAAGTTATCCTCAGTGCGGGTTACCAACATATCGAGGAAGGGAATGCTGTTATCGAGTTCCTTCTTCCACCGTGAACTGTATATGTTGGTTGTAAGCGTTAAAAAGCTCAAGGACTGTTTGAACTCTACCCCTTGGTATTGTTATTGTCTTATCGACCTTCTTTATTATCTCTTCTCTCCTGACGTAGATCGATCCCTAATCTGAGCTACGTAACCTACACGCCATCCAACGCCGTGACAATATTCAAAGCAATAGTTTTCTATGGTTTTAGGAAAAAAAAAGCGCCAATCACTTTCTTAATTAAACATTCTTTCTAACTTCTTGACTCTTCGAATACACATCAGTTTTCTTCTGATCCAATGATACTATTTCTTGCTCCATTGGACCCCCCTGTGCGTCCTCCCTAGATCAACCAATCCATCTAGGCCATCGCCCAGCCTAGTGTTGTAAAAAAGGCGGCGATGTTGTCCGAGGAGGCTGTTCTGAGAAAAGCCACGGTTGGACATCGTTCTTCCAAAATGGATTCCCTTAGTTCCAAAACAGCGTCGCAATCGCAGAGCAGATGCTCTACTGTTCGTCCAGCCTCTGCATAGAGGTGTCTCGCATAATCTCATTGTGTGGAGATGTTTCCTTAGCTGGCAGTGTCCAGTCAGAATCCCCGCCATGAGTCGTAGGGTCTTCCTTGACATATCCAGGTATGCTTTTGCAGCAGACTCATTAGGGTAGCTTAGTAGCGCCCTGGCCAGTTGACAGTTAGTTGTTTCGTCCCATCTTGCCCTAGTCTTCATGGGTGATATTTTTTTATCATATTATGTATCGTCGTCGCGATAGGTAGGTTTGAAGGGCCGGCTCCCATCCCATGCTGCTTTAATTCATGCGTCACCAATTTTGCGTCTGTGAAACCTTATGCATATCGAGATTAAAATTTAATTTCATTTTTTCTCTTACATTATATTTTTGCAGCTTTCACTCTTATGATACGTGGTATATATATCAGCATTGTCGTGGATAAAAACTTACCTAAACAATAGAACACAAAAAGTTGTCATTAAATGCAATAGTCAAGAATATGCCTCCAATAAATTATCAGTAAATCTTGGTGTGCCACAGGGAAGCATTCTTGGGCCACTGTTATTCATCATTTACTTGAATGACTTACCTACGGTTTTTCTAAATCCATTGGCATCTGTTGTAAATTATGCTGACGATACGAATCTTTTAATTAAAAACAAAAATATTATTGATTTATTAAATGAGTCAGAAGAACAATTTCTAATCCTAAAAAAATGGTTCCACGACACATTGATTAAAATATTAAATGGAACACACACATTGAAGTCCTATGTAAAAACCTGGCAACTTCTTGTTATATGTTGAGAATAGTATGTAAATATTAATTAAACATTAATATCTCTCGTATGATATATCATAGCAATTTTTGTCATTACTACGCTTTGGCATAATATTTTGGGGTCACACTTCAGGTTTGGATAAAGTTTTTATTTATCAAAACAGGGCTCTAAGAATTTTATTAAATATGGGTTATACCGAGACTTGTCGAGAAGTATTTAAAACACAAAAAATTTTGACCACTCCTGGTATTTGTATTTATGAATGCGTGTTGTTTTATAGAAAACATTCAGAAAAGTTTGCCTATTTAAAAAGGGATCACATGTATCATACGAGGGGTAAACATTTGGAGTATGGTTACCCAAAACATTTCTTATCATTGACTGAACGTAGCTGTCATTATGATGCCATCACTTTTTATAATATTTTACCTACGCATATTAAATGTGTGAGCATGCTGCCATCACTTTTTATAATATTTTACCTACGCATATTAAATGTGTCAGCATTTTTAGTCAATTTAAAAGGAAATTATTAGACTATATTGTCAATATCGAGCCGTATTCCATTCAAGAATACCTTCATTTTAAGAAACAAAATTAATTGATTGTTTTAGAAAAAATGTATTTTGTCGTCCCATTATTGTTGTTTGTAAATCCTTTGTACCTTCTATTTGTAATTTATCGACGTATTTCAAACTTTGTGAATTTTACAAATATGTTTTGAAATAAATGCTTATCTATCTATCTATCAGTCAGTATCAGTATCAGAAGGGGTGGCCCCTAGCGGGCCTTGCACTTAGGCCACCAATTGGGCCCGTTGTGCCCCCAGCCCGCATTAGAGAACCTCCAGGATCCTCCTTAAGAAAGCCCGAATCTCCTTCAGACTAACACGACGCACTGAATCTGGCTCGATCGAGGTCACGCCAAAGATTCTGTATCTTGCCCAAGCTAAGGTGGGGCGGGGCATTCCGTAAGTAGATGGTATGGGGTCTCGTCGTCCTCCATGCACCATCTACACTCCCCCTCCTCTGCAATTCTCAGAAGGGTCAGGTGCCGTCTAAGCCTACAGTGCCCTGTGTAGAATCCTACCAGGGCCCTGCACTCGTTCCTAGGTAGGCACAACAACCCCCTGGCGAGACTCATCGCGGGCCCATGTATCATGAGCCTGGTCTGTCTCATCCCCGGAGCCGTCCGCCATACCTCCTCCGCATGACCCTCCATCCAGGCCTCCAAAGCTCTTTCGCGAACACTCTGAGCGATCCCCACACAGGGATCAGGCCCCAAGTGTCTGCGTGCGGAGCCTTCTCTGGCTAAGGCATCAGCGGCCTCGTTTCCCGATACACCCGAGTGTCCCGGTACCCAGACCAGCGTGACCTTTTTAACCTTTGTAAGTTCAATCAGCCAGCTTCTACACTCCCTTACCAACAGAGAGCGCGTGCGGACCGACTTCAGCGCTATGAGTGCGGCCTTGCTGTCGGAGCAGAAGAAAATCCTCCCGCCACCGACATTGAGCCTTAATGACTCCCATACCCCCATCATGATCGCAAAAATTTCCGCTTGGAAAACCGTAGTGTGTTCGCCCAGTGAGGCGGATAGTTCCCGCCCCAGGGCCTCACAGTACGCACCAGCTCCGGACAGTATTCTCATTCTGGACCCGTCTGTGAACCAGAGTAGCCCATCCCAGGTTCCCGTCCTTCCCTCCGTCCAATCCTCCTTTGTAGGGAAGATGAAGTTCGGCCCCTCTGGAAAGCCTATCTCAGGAACCATCGCGTCACCTGGCATCCCCAGAATGGCTAGGTCCCCAGACAAGCCCCGCCATAGACCACAATGGCCCTGGCAGGAGCCGTTGTCACTCCACATCCCCGCATCAGCCAATCTCACAGCCGCTCTGGCTGCCTCGTGCCTCACCCGGTCCGCCAACGGGGGCAACCCCACCAGCACCTCCAGGGCCCTCGTGGGCGCCGTCCTCATAGCCTCGGTGATGCAGAGGCATGCAAGACGCCGTAATTTGTCCAGCACTAGTCTGGACGCCATTTTCATGGATCCTGGCCACCAAACAACCCATCCGTGCATGAGCATCTGAGCGATCATCGTCCTGTAGATCCATAACATAGTTTTCGGCCCAAGTCCCCAGGTCCCTCCCAGCGCCCTACGGCAAGCCCAAAGGGCACTGAGCACCGCCGCGGTCTTGAGCCGAATGTGTTCCTGAAAGGTCAGTTTGGAGTCCAACCAGACACACAGGTACTTAACGCATTTCTTAGTCACAAGAGGGGTCCCTTCCAACGTGATGTTGGGAGAGACCTCCAGCTTCTTTTCCTGGTAAAGATGACCATCTCTACCTTGTTGGGATTCGCTCTGAGTTCGTTATCCCTACACCACTGTGAGAACCTTGTCAGTGCTTCCTCCAGAAGCCTCTGCAATATTCCCACCTCAGTACCTCGTGCCATAATCACAACATCGTCTGCATAGGCCTGTACATAGACCCCATGCTCTGCTCTCAGGATGCGTAGGATCTCGTCCACCACTAGACACCACAGAAGGGGGGACAAAACCTCCCCCTGAGGACATCCCCGCGATGACTCAACCCCAACCACCTCATCTTCCAGCCTAGCCTCGACCCTCCGCCCGGTGAGCATGGAGCGGATCCAGCTCGTTATGACCGGACCCACCCCTGTTCACTCCACCGATCGGCAGATCGAACCCACGGCTGTGATATTGAAGGCTCCTTCAATATCCGCAACCATGCACACCGATAGCCGTCCGCCCTTCAGCCCCTCCTCCTACCTGGATACCAGGTGGTGAAGAGCCGAGTCCACCGACCTGCCTGTTCGATATGCGTGCTGTTCCGGACTCAGAGGGGCCCTTAGAGCCACCCACTCCCTGAGGTATCGGTCTACCAGCCTCTCTAGTGTCTTCATCAAGAAGCTGGTGAGACAAATGGGTCGATACGATTTTGTATCGGTGTAGTCGTTCCTTCCCGCCTTGGGAATGAACACCACTCTGCTGTGCCTTCAGGGCTCCGGCACATACCCGTGTGCGATAGAGGCCCTGAAAAGGTCCATCAGCGGCGTGCTGAGGAGTACTCCGTCACGCTGCAACAGCGCCGGGAAGACCCCATCCTCTCCTGCCGCCTTAAACGGGGCGAAGGTCTCGATCGCCCACCTTAGCCCATTGTAGGGGACCATCTTTCTGGCAGTGCCGTAGTCAGCTCTAATGCTGAACCCGGCCCCGGCCTCACCTCCCCGGTCCATACCTGTTGAGCCTGGGAAGTGTGTGGGCAGTAGCTGGTGCAGAGTATCCGCCGGTGACGACGTATAGCCTCCGCCTGGCTTACGGACACTGCCCAATTTGACGTGTGGATCCCTTGACAGCACCTTGCAGAGCCTAGCAGCGGCCGGGGCTTGGGATACCCCTCCACAGTAGGCCCTCCAGGAACTCCTTCGCGATCCTCTCAGCTCTCTTTTGTACTGCCCCCGGGCCTCTTTATATGGGTCCCAGTCAGTATCTACCCCGCTGTGTCTAGCCCTATTGAAGAGCCTTCTCAGCTGTTTCCTAAGGTTCTCCAGGGTGGAATTCCACCAAGGAGTTTTCCCTTTATAGTGACGCTCTCACGGGGCAGCTGCTTGCGAAAGCCCCCACCAAGCAGTTTTCCCTTTACAGTGACGCTCTCACGGGGCAGCTGCTTGCGAAAGCCCCGGCCATCGATGATCCTATCCACCTAGCGGCATCATCCAGCTCATCGGCGGCCCGGTACTTCCTCGGCATGTCCCTTAGACGCCAACCTAGCTCCTCCCTATAGAGGTCCCAGTTGGTTGCTCTGGGGTTCCTAACCTCCTCAGCTCTCGCTGAGGAAGGGCCCAGTTCTATAGTGATGTATCTGTGGTCCGACATCGAGTCCTCCATAGACACACCCCATTTCGTAATATCCGGGAACAAAGCCCTGGTGCACAGAGTCAAGTCTATGACCGAGCTTCGTCCCGTACTAAAGAAAGTGGGCTCACTCCCTCTGTTGGCCACCTGCAGCCCCACAGATGCAATGAATTCCAACAATTCTTCCCCTCTCCGATTGGATCCAACACTGCCCCACACTATGTGGTGCGCGTTGCTATCACATCCAATCAGGGGTGGGATATCTACCTCCTCGCAGTTGGTAACCAGATTCCTGATTCCCTCCGGCGGACAGGGTTGATCGGCTGGTAAGTACGCTGACGCTAATACCACCCTCTGTACACCTACGCTTGTAGGTATCTTGACCAGGATAGGGACCAGGTCCCTGGTAGCCTTATCTCTTAGGAAAAAGGCCTCCAGTCCCACTGTCAATATACCTGCTCTGTGGTCCCCCATAGTCAGATACGGTGTATACAACACAGATCCTGTCATGGACAGCTCCTTTACTCTGGATATGACAATCCAAGGTTCCTGAATAAGTACAATTGCTGTACCCTCCTCTACTATCTTCCTGCATAGGTGGGCCGTAGCAGCCCTACTATGCTGCAGATTTATCTGTAGAATGGACATGGTCAACGCCCACCCTTCATTCGTACCGAAGAGCGCCCCTCAGTCTGAGTCAGACTGACGGAGCCCTTCCGCTGTGGCACCTCCCGGAGGGAGCCCCACCTCTACGCTAGTCACTGAATGAGGAGCGGCCAGCTGCGATCCCACCATGGCAGAACCGGCAGCCTCCTCAGAGGCCCCCACGTCCACGTCCATGGCGAGCTCTCCCTCGGGGCCCTCCTCCGAGGGCTCCCGTCTGGAGCCGCTGGCCCCTCCTCAGATCTCGACTTCGGTGCGGCCAAGGTTACCCTTACCTGCACCGCCAAGCAGAAGAGGAGAGAGCCCCTGGACGCGATGGTATCAGCGGACCTGTTGTCCACCCCCATCACAATCCTGAAGCCCTTCTCCTCCGTCGTCCTCTTCCAAACTCTCCAGAGTCGGCAGTCCAAACCATTCTGGACCTCCAGGCAGCGGACTATCGCTTCATCAGACACGTCCTCCCCCAGCCCAGGAATCCAGACCGCCGCCCTCCTAAGCCTCAACCCTTGCGGGTCCACCTCGACCAGGTTGGCGACTCCTCAGGGCCTGACGTTAATCAGTTCCCTGCGGATCCACCCCCTGAATTCCTCGTCATCCGCGACGATCAGGATATGGCCCCGCCACACCCTGATCGTGCGAATTCTCGGGGGAGATACATCTCCCCTCATTATGCTAAGGCTAACCCAGCGATTGAGGGTCCCAATGAACCTCAGCACGTCTTCGGGAGACAGGTTTGTTTCCTGCCCCCGAAGACCCACCAGGATCCTCGGTCCCTCCGCCGTGGCCGCCTGAGCATATGACTGCGGGGCCCCCTGTGTGGAGCCACTCACCGTCGTACTTCCTTTCGCGGGTTCCGCTGTTTTGGGACCCGCCTTCTGCCGGTCTTGCCCGGGTGCCTTCGGATTGGCCCCTGAGCCGACCTTCTTTTTTCTCTTCCCGCCCACCGTTTCCGGATTGCCCCCTACGGAGCCTTCCGTTGTCGGCGTGCCAGGTTGATTCTGGGCCGAGAACGAGCTCGCTGTCAGTCTAGCCGCCAGGAGCCTCTTCCTCTTCGCCTTCTTCTTCTGAGATCCGCTTCTGTTTTTGGAGCGGGGCTCCGTTCCACTAGCTGAGGGCCCAGCCGTGGCCGGGCCCAAGTCCATGCCCTCTTCGCTGCTAGCAGGGGTAGCAAACGGTCCCTTTGAGGAGCCCGTTGAGCCCCTCACAGGGGAGCATTTCTTTAGATAGGGTACTCTTTTCGGATCCCCCATCTTCTATCTATCTATCTATATTTAGTTAGTAAACTGACAAATGCAAATGGGCGTAAGTTCATTGTTGCAACCGATCCACAAATCTTTTACGGCCAAGGCAAAGCCTAGTCTGGAATTTCGGAAAGAAATAGCTTCACGGTCGTGCATCGTACAACGCTTTATTTTTTACTGTATTATTTAAAACGAAAACGTCTAATGATTTGGTTTGAGATTACCTGTATGTAGGTGTCAGCGTGGTGCCTACTCAATTACTAAGGCTAACTTTACCAGATTAGCCTTATCCCGGATTCAAATTGATGATGTAAGGAAGAAAAAATTATATACTTTTCTGTACTAATTCTTGCTTGTGTCAGGATGATTTTGCAGAATATGCAAACTGAATAAATAACTATATTTCAATATATTTAAAAACAACTATTATAGAGGAAAATCAACAGAGCATTTTTTACTTCACCGGTATAGACACTGTGGAACCCAATCTTTTTATGTACATGAATATAAACGAAAATTTGTTTAGCCCTGAGACATTTGGCACTCGACTGCCAAGTGGTAGGTTCATGCCTATTTGACACTTTTGACACAGTGATGTAGAAACACAAGATTATATCAAATAAAGAAGTGTTCCGTTGCATGATGAAGTTATTAAAAAATGGAACATTTTAATGGTACAAGTTTTACACAGTCTGGCACTAGAAGTGATTTCACCATTATAAGAATTTATGTTGAAGAGGCTGCAAATAATATCTTCGTTTTGAGATAGGGATAGAGGTATAGTAGGTATACACCCATTATTTTTTTTTTTTAATATATTTTATAGGGAGTTATAAATTTGCGTCTTAGTTAAGATTACAGGAACAAAAATGTTAAGTAAGAGTTATGGTCATATGGTTAATTTTGAAATCATAGCAGCTGCTGGTTAATCTTAATCTTAATTAACAAATTGCAGTGCTACAAATTCAGAGGAGTGCCTCTCGAATGGTTTAAGTCGTATCTTAACAACCGAAGTCAGCTTGTGAGGGTTGATACGTCGATGTCTTCTTGCAAGTCAATAGATTGTGGAGCACCCCAGGGTTCAGTACTAGGCCCTATTTTGTTTCTGCTGTTTATCAACGACATTACTTGCCTGGACATTAGCGGTAAAGTTTGTCTCTTTGCGGACGATACTGGTTTCACTTGGAGCAACCTGGATTACGGCGCTTCACAGAACTCTATCTAGTGACTTAATCACCATTAAATCATGGTGCGATTCTAATCTCCTGTGCCTCAACGTTTCTAAAACTAAAGTGTTGTCATATAAAGTACGTTGCAATCTTATGTACTTTATAACACCACTATTGACGTCGTTGAATCTGTGAAATTCTTGGGGCTTGTTGTGGACAACCATTTAAAGTGGGACTTGCATATTGATGCCTTATCAAAAAAATTAAGTTCTGTCTGTTTTGCGCTAAGAACGGTTTCCAGGGAGCTTAACTTGTCAACTATTATGAGAGTCTATTATGCCCTTTTTGAGTCGCATCTCCTGTACACCCTTTATAACATTTGCCCCTTTGCTTTTATTTTCGAATTTTAAAATTGCTGTTTTGATTTTAATTGAAATTATTTGAATAAATAAAAGCAAGAGTTAAACGTTCCTTGAGTTACCCTGTCGCTGCTCAGATACGTCTTATTGCGGTGGCACTAGGGGTGTGAGTTCGAATTCTGAAAATTCAATTAAATGTGGGCGCCAGATCTAAAGTAGACCGAAAGATAAGAAAAGATAAGATAAATTGTCAGATTACATTATCCATAATAAGACACCAATGTAAGGAAAGTAAACGCAAGAAATAAAAGATATGCTTTCCCTCAAAAATTTTAATAATAATCTTTGACTCTACTGAGTATCTTTTCAAAATTACATCTTAATTCCAACCACCAATTACGCTTGGCATAGGTAAGATAGAATAAGCAATACTTAACAATACTGATCCTAGATTACAATATAATGAGATCGTAGTATATGAAATTTTCTTTACGACCCTAATTAAAATTAATGGTTCTGATAAGCGAATAGCCCATAAGTTACGATCAGCCCATTAATAAGTCAAAAATGTTTCATTACATAATTCCATAGTAATTATAATCAAAATGTTTTACCAATTAACAATCTGTATAGGTAAGATAAAATAGGCAATACTTAAGAAGAACTTCAATCACATATTGTATTTAGAAAATATGTCTAATCAGGAGATAATTGTAAAATCTGACAGACGTCTCTGAGAGAAATTTAATTTATATTAAATTTAGGGCTTACCCTTGAAAAATTTAAATGTAGCCAAATAATATCACTACTTGTTCTGTAGTAACTAGAGTAAAGATAAGTAAGAAACAATAGTTTACAAAAATTTACAAATGGAAATTTCCAAGATTAATATTGAGTATGTACATGAGTATTCAATCTCTATAATACATAGTAGGTACTCACTAAAGATAATTATTTTGATTGATCAGATCAAAATCCAAGTACGAGGCTTAAAGTTAAAGATAGATAATCTCGTGTTGAGATTACGGTAAGATAGCTGTACAATAAGGTAAATATACAAGATAAATCAAAGGTAAGATAAAGGTAAGATAGAGATACGGTAAAGATACTTAAAATTAAATTTTGAAATGTTGGTTTTTCAGTTTTAAAAAGATGAAATAATGAGGAATTGTGCAAATATTTCTAAAAGGTAAAAAGGATCACTTATCTTATTCCAGACGAGAATGCTCAGGGCTCCAAAACGCTTCTTCAGCAAAGTGGTTTCATAACCACGGGGTCATCCCGACCATGTAATTTCCACTTTCCAACCAATAATTAGATTACTACCCACCAGGCTACGATTGGAATGGAACGCGTCCGTTAATCTCCTGATCCTCTCCTCATTTGCCCATATGAATTGAAATTTAGTACTATCACTCGAACCAGTTCAAATTCAAGATCCCATCAGAGTTGGAGTTACAATTAGAGTAAAGTTTAGTAGGTAGAGTTAAGAGTAAATTTCAAAGTAAAATTAAGAGCCTGAAATAAAAAACGAACATAAGACGTCTCAAAATGGCGTCCTCGTGCTGCTAAAAAAAACTTGCCATCACTCAATTAATTACCTGATGTTCGGCTCTCCCTCAGTGTCGGCTAATCCATACTAAAATGCCATTGGAGTCAAAAACTATTATATCCAGCCTAGCTGCTATCAATTTCCAGGGAAATTAACAAAACATTCTGACGCCGCCGTCACCGCCTTTACACCTTTAGGCCTGAAGGTCTATTCGAAAAGGGACTCCTGCTTCAGCAACAATCGGTTTTATTCACCAAGACTCATAAAAACTAACTTCCGCAGGATGACACGAGATCAACCTACAAAACCCGAGTCGATACGAGGTCAATTCAAATACCACCAACTAAGTAATCATGAATTCACTTCCTAATTAGAAAATTCCGCGAAAAACTCGATCAAATCTCCTTCACAAAACATTCTGAATTATGTAACTGTCAAAACAAAGCACCTAGTCATGTCACAAACTAAAGAAAGGCTGTAAAATTAATAGATGCATTGCTAGTTGCCTATCTACATCGCCAACTTTTCATATTAAATTCATGATTCCGGCAATCATATTTGGGATTACAAAAACTGTATGCCTGCAGTCCAGTGGCATAGACAAATCAATTACATTAAAATAATTCCAATGGTGTGCTAGATTATATTGAAGTTTGCGAATGTAAGAAATTAAATGAATTGTTTTTGGATATTTAACCGCGAATTGTTACAGAAAATTCAAAATTACTGACATTGGAACGAGCATATCCAAATGATTGTTACACCTTCCATTCTGCGGTACGTGTTGTGCGACTCAATTTGGGCGTATTTTTAAATTACAAAAGAGAGCTGTTCGATACTCATTGAGACTAGACAGTAGAACTGACTGCTAGGATTTATTTAAAAGATTTAAAATATTAACTCTACCTTCCTGATTCATATTTGAATCCGTTTGCATAATACGCAAGCACGTATCTGCTATTCCAGAAAGGCCATCTCACAAATATCTACTTAGGACACGGAGCATGATCTTTATCTGCCAACCCCACGCTCAGAGTTAGTTAAAAGCTCTATACTGTACAGTGCCAAAAAATGCACAGTTATCTGTCATTTGAAATGAAGTCAATAACATCTTTTCCCGCATTTCGCAAAATTAATTTTGAGCATCTTACACACTGATTTAATGTTAAATGTTTGGTGTTTAGTGTTTAGTATTTGATGTTTAAATGGTTAAATATTTTGGTATTTAATATTTTATATAATATTTTGACCACGTACAATTTGCACAATTGTATAAAGTTTTGTATAGTTAGATTTTTCTTTTTCTTTTCATTGTATGTTTCTATTTGTGTTTTTATATGTTTTGTATGTTTTGTACTCTAGCTCTAGCTTTGTATACAAATTGTGAAATTTTTTGACAATAAAGCATCTTATTAATTAATGAATAATTGTAAAATTAGACTACTATTATTATAGCTCGCCTATAATCCTTTGGGGATTAATTGTTAGAACAATTAATTCGATTGAAAGTATTTGATTCACACTAATAAGTGGCAGCTTTACAGTTGATTAAATTTATTTTAATATAGGTGATGTTTTCAGAAATAAAATATGTTTCGGCTATTTGTCAAAAGGCACAAAAGAAAAGAGATTTATATTTCGCGACAAGTAAACCCGCATATGTCTCCTAGTTTAGTTAGTGGTAGTTCCTTCCGATTTAGTGCCAAGAATTAATGCGGATCTACGTCGAGTCTGCCATGATTCAAAATGACCGATGGCGGGACTTAACTCAAGTTTGTGCAAGTTGGGTCCGCTTGCTATGCCAACTAAGAAAACAGAATTAATGGAGTTTTTTTAGTTTTCGAGTCAGAGATGCATTTGCATTTGCAGGTCTCTATACAGAGTCTTAAAAAGTAAAGTAATGGATAACTAAATCCTCTTAACGAAAAAAATGTGTTTCAAGGTTTTGCTTCTTTCTGATACTGTCATGAAATATTTGTGCAACACGTTTTTCTTATTAAAGTTAAAAGGTAAGCAAGTAAAGATTTTAATTAAAACAAACCTAACACCGGAGAGTCGTGTTTGCAATACCCGGCTCCGGGAGTGGAGTTTAAGAGCGCCACCAGTTCTTACCAACTAAACTGGAAAAGCTCCGCTGGTGTTGTACGGCGTTGTTAGGCACGCTTATCAAACAAAGAAACTCAATCTTAACTTAACAAGAAAACACAATCTAAATTTACGGATCAATTTACAGGCTTCTAGGTTTTTTTTCAACAGCAACAATCTTACAGTGAAATTTTTGCATTTTAAAGGCGACAAGAATTTTATTTAGGAGAATATTTTAGAAAAAATTTATGAAATTGTTGAATCTAACAGGCGAAGGAATGTCAAAAGACTATTAAGTAATTAATAATAACGGTACAATGTGATGATTGTACTGAGACCAATTCTGTTGTTAACTCGGTACTGTATGCCTTACACCTAAACGCTCTAAACACTACAATCCCCCAAGTACTGCAATGGCACTCGATAGCCCCGATGGTGAAACTGGCAGTGGGGTAACTCGGTGGTAAACACTGGCAGTGAGATAGCCTGGTGATAAAACCCTCTCTTGAGTCGGAGGGTGGCTGAAGAATCAACGGCCTCGATCTTGTAAGATGAACTCGGAAAGCCTCTAGTGCAGTACGAATATCCCAATAACTTGGTAGTGTCGAGCACTGATTAGGAACTCACTCCCAGATCCCCTAGAAGTGTAGTATTAACACAATACAGAAAGTTGAGTCCACTATGAATGCACTAAAGCAAAAACCTTCCTCTATCCCCTAAGGGTATTTCTAGAAGAACTCTGCATCCGTTTCCGTCAATTTGCCTTTCCACTTCCACGAGATTAGAGAAAAGGGAGCGTCGAATCAGAAAAAGTGATAGAGCCGATTCGATACGAGGAATATTTCTAAGTTAATAACCGACGTAGTTCTCGTTTATTGTGGTTGTAAAACGACGGCGGAAGCCACAATTAATGAGCTAAAATTAAAGTTTTCAAGAAATATCAGGAAATATTCCTAAATGAAATAATAAATCTTTAAAAAATCCAAATCGAAGGCAACAATTATGGGAAGATAGCCCATTCCTACAACTGGGAACTACCAACTGAATATTACAAAAATTGCAGCCTGCCGCGAGGAAAGATAAATATGAGATTCCCAAGCAAGTCAGAGGTCCCAAAAAGTTATCAGAAGTTATCAGCCGGTGACTTGAATTAAAGCAAATTAGGGGTCCCAAAAAGTTATGAAATGTTTAAACCGAAAGTAGAATATGAATTTGACAGATCCAATGAGGCTTTACAGTAGGCTTTATAACCCAATTCTTAAAAATATAGAACCACCAGCAGACATAATTAATGTAATATAAATTAAGCAAAGTTATACTAATAACATTTTAGTGGTTTGATTAATCCTAAGCGATGTGGCTCGCTTATCCTAAGATAAATATAGTCACAAAGTGCCTGAGGGCAACATAAGAGAAAGGGATGATCAAAACAGCTACTCAAGGCCACAACAGTGTTATAAAAGCTAGTACAAATATATCATTAACCTATATGTAGAGTAAAATTAATTTACATTAATAAAAGCGGCAACCTTAAGCTTATTGACAACAAATAGAATCAATAAATTTAGAATTAATTAACCGAAGAGGTCAGTACTCAATAATTCTTACCGCAAAATATAGCATCTTTTGTTGCTAAACGCAGCATACAAAGTGAACTTTAAAATCTTTTACACTGGCTAAATCAGACTGTTACATTTGTAATACGAACTATGAAAATTTTATTTAATTGCTATTTAGACTTTGTGGAAATGCCTATTAAAAAAATAGTTATAGAGCAATATATTTTTTCCACGACTGGCTTGAAAATGGTTATAAACATACAAACATATAAAAATTCTCTTAAAAATTATACTTTGACGTACGAAGTGAAAAGCATACTTTTCACTGTGTGAAAAAATATAATGCTTATTGCAAATTTTAATATCAAACGAATAAGTGATAAAGTACGATGTAAGACATTATAGTTGCTCTTGTAGAAAAGGTATAGTATGCAACACCTGGGAAAACCACTACCCACACTAGTGCGGCTGTATAACACTCGCCTGTGGCACCTCGTGTCACCAAGCCCCTCGTCTGAAAAGTATACTTTTCAGTAGTTGCCACGCAAAACACCATTACAATATTGGTGCTAGTTTTTTCACGATTAGAACATTGTGTTCTATATCACGACTAGTTGAAAAGAAGATATGAGCCATTTTAAAAGTAGTGTTTGCCAATATGAGAAGGATTACATGGTTTACGTGAATCGTCACTATAGTCCACAGAACCATTGCAAATAGAACCCTTCTTACAGAAAAAAAATCACAGTGCTTCACAAAGATGCAACCGGGGGAGACATTGAAAATGCCGATGCAGAATGCAACGCTTACTAAATTTGAGATCAGAGAAAACTCGTAATTGTGTGGAAATATAATAGTTGATAGAAGTTTGGGGGAGATCAGGTTAGATTACGTAAGTTTACTTTACCAACATATACCAAATAAATGCATGTTACTTGAAGTTTCGTTCTTTTTTACAATTTATAACGTTATACGTGTGGTTGAAAATGCAAAAGACCATTTGCATTCGATTCGTCTGATATTCCTCGATCTAACGATATGAGATACGACTAGTATGTCGTGAGAAACTAAAAGTCACCCTCACCCACCCTTAACCCAATCTAATGTAAAAAATGACTTTTAGCAAATTACGTAAGCTTAGTTTAGCAAAATATACCACATAAATGCATATTACTTCAAGTTTCGATCGTTTTTTCAATTTATCCATTAGTGGTGGTTGTAAAAACTGCATTCAATTCGTCCCTCAATCCCCGATCTAACGCGGTTAGTTTCACTTAGTATCAACTTATTTTAGTCATTTGAGTCGGTTCCAATACGTTATAATAATTTTTAATAGATTTGGTTCGTTTTGGTTAGTCGTCTAATTAATTTTCGGTGAGTTTCACTTAGTCTCAACTTTTTTACTTATTTGAGCCGGTTCCGTTACGTTATAATCAATTTTATTCGATTTGGTTAGTCGTTTAATCAACTTTCGGTTAGTTCCACTTAGTCTCGGCTGGTTCCGATGCGTTATAATCAATTTTAATAGATTTGGTTAGTTTTGATTTATTAGTCATCTAACCAACTTTCGGTTAGTTTCACTTAGTCTCAACTTATTTTGGTTATTTGAGTCGGTTCCGATACGTTATAATTAAGTTTACTAAATTTGGTTAGTTTTGGTTAGTCGTCTAATCAACTTCCGGTTAGTTACACTTAGTCTCAACTTATTTTAGTCATTTGAGTCGGTTTCGATACGTTATAATCAATTTTAATACATTTGGTTAATTTGGGTTAGTCGTCTAATCAGCTTTTGATTAGTTTCACTTAGTCTCAACTTATTTTACTTATTTCAGCTGGTTCTGATACGTTATAATCAATTTTAATAAATTCGGTTAGTTTTGGTTAGTCGCCTGATCAACTTGCGGTTAGTTTCACTTACTTTAAAACTATTTTAGTCATTTGAGTCGGTTCCGATACGTTATAATCAAGTTTAATAAACTTGGTTTCTTTTGGTTAGTCGTCTAATCAACTTCCGGTTAGTTTCACTTAGTCTCAAGTTATTTTACTTATTTGAGCCGGTTCCGATATGTTGTAACCAATTTCAATAGATTTGGTTAGTCGTCCAATCAACTTTCGGTTAGTTTCACTTAGACTCAACTTATTTTACTTATTTAAGCCGGTTTCGATACATTATAATCAATTTTAATATATTTGTTTTGATTTGGTTAATCGTCCAATCACCTTTCGGTTAGTTTTACTTAGTGTCAACTTGTTTTAGTTATCTGAACCGGTTCCAACGCGTTATAATTTATTTTAATAGATTTGGTTAATTTTGGTTAGTCGTCCAATCAAGTTTCGGTTAGTTTCACTCAATCTCAACTTACTTTAGTCATTTGAACCGTTTCCGATACGTTATAAACAATTTTAATAGATTGGGTTAGTTTTGGTTAGTCGTCAATTCAAATTTTGGTTAGTTTCACTTAACATCAACTTAGTTTAGTCATTTGAACCGGTTACGATACGTTATAATCAATTTTAATAGATTTGGTTATTCTTGGTTAATCGTCGAATAAACTTTCGAACTTAACAACTTATTTTACTTATTTGAGCTGGTTCCGATACGTTATAATCAATTTTAAAAGATTTCGTTAGTTTTGGTTAGTCGGCTGATCAACTTTCGGTTAGATTCACTTAATATCAATTTATTTTAGTCATTTGAACCGGTTACGATACGTTAAAATCAATTTTAATAGATTTGGTTAGTCTTGGTTAATCGTCGATTCAACTTTCGGGTAGTTTCACTTAGTCTCAACTTATTTTAGTCATTTGAGTCAGTTGCGATACGTTATAATCAATTTTAATAAATTTGGTTAGTATTGGATAATCGTCGAATCAACTTCCAGTTAGTTTCACTTAGTCTCAACTTATTTTACTTATTTGAGCCGGCTGCGATACGTTATAATCAATTTTAATAGATTCGGTTAGTTTTGGATGGTCGTCCCCAGGCAACAGAAAACGTGAAATAAACGTCACAAAAACGTGACCAAATGACCACATGACGTTTTAATGACGCCATTATTCACGTGAATAAGTCCCACCACAATCACGTGATATATATGACATATTTTAAACGTCATGAGAAACGTATATTAAACGTCATATTTAGGTTTTTAAAATGACGTATTTTAAACGTCACTCAGAACCCTATATTGGAATTTTGTATTTCGTTCCAAATATTTTTCTTAGCGTTGGCCGTAGAAGTGGAAACAGTAGAAAATATTGTTGCCCAATATTATATGAGCATTATATCGGTCAACAATGATGATTTCAGCCAATACTGTGTCTGATATTTAAAATTTGTACCTAATTAATAACTTACAAACTACATTTCTCCTCGGCTGTAAATTGGGCAATAGGCGGCGTCTATATATAATGTACACAGGGTGTGCCATATTCCAACCGTTTGACATAACTTTTTATTGTTAAATTGATATGATTGTCCTGCAGGAGCCTTAACCTGACAGCTAAGTGACCAAGCTGGATTGATCTATATGGCGGTCAAAAAGCTAGCTGATGATTGACAAAAATATAAACAAAAAAAGGTGCTGATGATTGACAACAATATGCGATTAGTTCTTAATATATTTGAAATAAAATTATGCAGAAAAATATTAAAACTGAATTAACGATTTTCGTTTTTTTTTACCTAATTTTTTGCACATATATTATTTGTATTTCTTCTCAACTACAAGTTTCCTTCCTTAAGATTGAATACTTCGAAAAAGAAGATAGGTTTAGCTCTCATTAATAGTTAACAAACGAAAAAAATAACCATCACTACCAACTCGCAGGCCGTTATATGTAACACTAAACTGAACATGTATGAACTAAAGGAAATTATATAAAGTGATTATCTTTATACGGAAATAGTAAACATTTTCCTGATATGTTCTTAATTCTCCATTTTGTCAGATTTGACAAATCGCCTAAAAATATTAAGATTTTCAGAAGCCATGGGGTAGGTATAAAAAGAATTATAGTTAATAAACTGCTTCCCAATAATGAATTCCTTATCAATACTTCGTAAAAGATTAAAAACTTGTATTACGATATTTCCAACAAAACAAAAACAATTAGCATAAGAATAAAAACATATAGAGTCAATGTAAAATCACTAAACACAACTAATTACTAATAACGCGGCACTTTTCAGTTTTCTCACTCACAACCCAAACCAAAACAAACGACTAGGACACATAACACTTAGGTGGACAAGGAGACGGTGAACGTGAACGTGAACGGTGACCACTGCCTTGACGAGAGGAAGGAATACAAGATGGCTGGCCTGGCCGCGCGCATTGGCTCGACGTTGCCAAATAATAGAAACTGAAAATGTGTCACAGTACATTTTTATTGCTTAGAAAAGTTTAAGAATTATCCATAAAAAATCATAACCCTAACACGTCGTAAACCTTTATAGCAAATTCTTTTTTAATGCGAAAATGGTAATTACTCACATTACTGGTATATTGATACTTATTCGTACAGTACAACAAGGTAATCAGTAGTAGGAATGAAAGATAAACGTACTGCTCCGGCAACGCCAGATTTGGAGGGAATTTTAAAATGCTAGAATCATAATCTGGGCATTTGATCGGTAGTATATGAATTTTTATTTTTAATTATTGTAGTTTGATTTCTCTATACCTAGTAACAGTAAAATAGAACGTTCTTACCTTTTTATTTATTTATTTTCTTTATTAATAATTATTTAGGTATATATTACTTTTGTAACTTTCGATTAAACTTTTAAATCAAGCTGTCAAATCTAGACCAAGCTTCAACTTTTTGTCTAAATTATTAGTGTTTTTGCCTACAACCGGGGCCAAATAAATTTAGAGGTCTCGTGATTTGCGCGGACGTCATAATGACGTAGAATAAACGTGATTATTGTGGGGTTATAAAAACGCTATTTCAATAGCGTTTTTTTCACGTGAGTATTTAGTTACTAAGTGACCTCACTTTAAAGTCGTTTACGGCGAGCCGACTTAAGGTTAAATTTTGCGGTACCAAAAAGGTTTCATAGGTGACGTTTTATAAAAGTATAATGAAATGACGTTTATTTCAGGTCATATTTAGGACACTGTAATGACCTCACCAAATTTTGACCATATGTCGACGTTTTTATCACGTCACACGTCATCTTATGGTTGCCTGGGCTAATCAACGTTCGGTTAGTTTCACTTAGTCTCAACTTATTTTAGTCATTTGAGTCGGTTCCGATACGTTATAATCAATTTTAATAGATTTGGCTAGTTCTGGTTAGTCGTCTAATCAACGTTCGGTTAGTTTCACTTAGTCTCAACTTATTTTACTTATTTGAGCTGGTTCTGATACGTTATAATCAATTTTAATAGATTTGGTAAGTTTGGGTTAGTCGTCTAATCAACTTTCGGTTAGTTTCACTTACTCTCAAATTATTTTAGTTATTTGAGTCGGTTTCGACACGTTATAATTAAGTTTAATAAATTTGGTTAGTTTTGGTTAGTCGTCTAATCAACTTCCGGTTAGTTTCACTTAGTCTCTACTTATTTTAGTCATTTCAGTCGGTTTCGATACGTTATAATCAATTTTAATAGATTTGATTAGTTTGGGTTAGTCGTCTAATCAACTTTTGGTTAGTTTCACTTAGTCTCATCTTATTTCACTTATTTGAGCTGGTTCTGATACGTTATAATCAATTTTAATAGATTTGGTTAATTTTGGTTAGTCGTCTAATCAACTTGCGGTTAATTTCTCCTTCCTAGATCTGTGGTTAGTTTCACTTAGTCTCAACCTATTTTGGTCATTTGAGTCGGTCCCGATACGTTATAATCAAGTTTAATCAATTTGGTTAGGTTTGGTTAGTTGTCTAATCAACTTCCGGTTAGTTTCACTTATTCTCAAGTTATTTTACTTACTTGAGCCGGTTCCGATACGTTATAATGAGTTTTAATAGATTTGGTTAGTTTTGGTTAGTCGTCCCATCAACTTTCGGTTATTTGCACTTAGTCTCAATTTATTTTACTTATTTGAGCGGGTTCCGATACGTTATAATCAGTTATGCATAAACCGTGTCGTGACGTTCACTAAAATTTTCCGTGTCGTGATGGTACCTTGGAAACTCACTGTCAAGAAACCAAAGTATTCATCTGAACCGGCTACGATACGTTATAGTCAAATATAACGTTTCTGTCGCCAAAATTCGGTTCGTTTTGGTTAGTTTTAACTTACTTTAATTTGTGAAACCTATTTCGATACATTTTTGCCCGTTTCGGTGCATTTGGTTACTTTTGATTAGTTTTGGTTAGTCACTCAATCAACTATCCGATATGTTAAAACCAATTTTAATGTATTTGGTTAATTTTGGTTAGACGCCAAAATATGGTTAATTTGTGTCATTTTTAACTTACTATAATATTATCTGTTTCGATACGTTTTAGCCATATTTGGTGCTTTTGGTTAGTTTTGGTTAGATTGGGTTAGATAGTCGTCGTGGGTAGTCGTTCAATCAATATCCAGTTAATTTCAGTTAGTTTTAATTTTAGTCATTTCAATCGGCGCCGATACGTTATAATCGATTTTAATGTTTTTGGGTAGTTTTGGTTAGTCGCCAAAATTCGGTTCATTTTGGTTAGTTCTAACTTCTTTAATATATTCCGATACGTTTTAGCCTTTTTTGAAGCTTTTGGTTAGTCGTTGAATCAACTTTCGGTTAGGGTTTAGTTAGTTCCAATTTATTTTAATAATTTGAACCGGATCCGATAGGTTATAACCAATTTTAATTTTTATGGTTAGTTTTGGTTATTCGCCAAATTTCGGTTACTTTGAGTTAGTTTTAACTTACTTTTATTTTTTTAATTTGTTCCGATTCGTTTTAACCCTTTTTGTGCTTTTGGTTACTTTTAGTCAGTTTGGGTTAGTTTGGGTTAGTCGTTCAATCAACTTTCGGTTAGTTTCAGTTAGCTTTAATTTATTTTTGTGATTTGAACCGATTCCGTCCTCAGAAACAGACTAACACGATCTCTAACGTATATTACGTGATGTGCCAAATGTAGCATGCACTTTTTCGTGATTTGATACCCCATAATAGGAAAACAAAAACATTTCCAATGTTAAAAAGACGAATAAACTACAAAAGAAGCTGCTGCTTCTCTAATCTAAAAACATGCATAAGTATACGTATATTGTTTACATTTGTAATTAAAAATGGAGAATTGCATCAAAATATGAACCAGAATTTTAACTAAGTCATCCGAGTATGATAAGTGCTTTTCACAAGCGTTGCACATAGTGTCTTTGACTTTATGATATTGTATATTCCACCGATTTTGATTAATCATTTGCTTATTTTTGCTTTAAACTTGCGGATTTTAGGAGAATTTTTAAAAAATGCCTGTTATGTATTGTCATTAAAAATCACTGAAATTACTTGAAAGTATCGTATCTATAATTGGCCAGTCAGTGAAAGTTGCCTTAAGATTTCAAACGTCATGCAAATGCCTATTAGTTGAATTTATTAAGTAGTAGTCAATATCTTTTGACACGCCGCGCCGCCGCTCCGTCTGAAAACTAAACTTTTCTGAATCCGGATGGTTTTTCGAATGACAATTATTCGAACGACAGTTCTTCGAACGACATTTCTTCGAATGGACAGTTCTTCGAAAAGACAATTCTTCGAAACGACAATTTTTCGAATGTATAATTCTTCGAATGGACCATTTTTCGAATCTTTAATTTAGTTTGGGTTAGTCCCTTTTACCGTTTTAGCAAAATTTCTGCAAAGCCTCGGTGGTGTAGAAGGTAGCGTTCTTGCCTGTCATTCCGGCGCTGCGCTGCGGGTTCGATTCCCGTCGGTCGCGACAGATGTTTTGTTTATTGTTTTTTTATTAATTTACCTTTTTTTTCTTAATTTTGGGTTAGTTTGGGTTAGCCTTGGGTTAATTTTGGTTAGCACTTGGTTAGTTCTTGTTGATTGAGCCCCCGTAGTGAGCGAAGCGAGCGGAGGGCCATGCAAAGCCCTAATAATACCTATTTAAATTATCTTTATGTTTTCTCTAATTTAATATTTTCGAAAAACGGTCCTTTCGAATATTTGTCTTTTCGAAGAACTATCCGTTCGAGTAATTATCCATTCGAATAATTGTCCATTCGAAAAACTGTCCTTCGAAGAACTATCTTTCGGAAAATTGTCATTCGAAAAACAGTCCTAGATTCAAAATTTTCACATGGCATTTGAGAGGTGAAAATTTCAAGTGTGTTTTTAATCATCTTCAGGTCAGTCCTAGAAAAGAAATATTACTGATTAATGATCAATCTAGCATGGCGTAATACAATAAACCTACCTGCGGAAGAAGTTATAAAAGTAAGATATTCTTTTATATAACCAAACAATGTGACCAATTTTTGTAGTATAATATGTACATGCACAGTGCTGTGACTGCTGTGAACACCTTCGTACGAGCAGCAAGAACGTTGGCTACGTTCCCTGCGATTTCTAACAGTCCAGGGGCATCAACTAACAATCTAATGAGTGATTCGTGTTATTGGTAAGTTGAGCATTTGCTATTTGTAGTGCCTTCATTGCCTTCCTGTTTCTCGTTTGTTTTAAATAAGCTTGATTGACTCTTTGAAAGAACTTCCCTTTTTTTAGTATTTCTCTTATTAAAATGGCGGGAGGAGGGCAGCCGGATCTCCCTCTTCTCCGTTCCGTTAAGAATAATTTTAACAAGGCTAGTGTAAATTCCGATGCTTCAGATTACAATGTAAATAAAAAACTGGTTGTGACAGATAAACAAAATGTTAGAGATAACATTCTTTATGCCTCTTCGGATAAAGGCCCATTTACTGTATATTTGGAATCGACTGAGAAAGTAGAATTTAGCATAGGCAAATCAAACAATATAAAAATAGTTAGGGAAATCTATAATTTAAAGTTAAAAGATATTCGTAACATTGCCAATAAGGGATTAAACAGAATTGCAATACAATTTATTTCATATACGTCAGCAAACTCTTTATTAACAAAATAAGATTCTTCTAGAAAAAGGTTACAAAATATTTTATTCCCTTTAATTTCGTCACTTCAAAGGGTATAGTTAGATATGTTGATCACGATCTGTCTGAGGAAGAATTGTTGAGAGTTAAAGCCAATGATGACATTCAGATTTTAAGCGTGAAAAGACCAAATAGAAAAATTATTAAAAACAATGAAACAACTTATGAACCTACTACGGGCATGATGCTTTTCATTTTTAAAGGGGTACTATTGCCAAAATATGTAAGATCTTATTTTCCCATTGCAGTTTATGTTTGGCCAGTCACGCAATGTTTTAGATGGTTAAGATATGGTCACACCCGTAATAACTGCAAAGGCAAAGAAAAATGTTTTAACTGCACAGGAGAAATTCATACTCAGGAAGGTGAGAATTTCACCTATGAACCCAAATGCTTTTTTTGTAGAGAAAACCACAAATCAACTTTGAAAGAGTGTCCGGAATATTTGAGACAAAAAAACATTCAAGAACTAATGGCATTTGAAAATTCAACCTTTTATGAAGCAAGTGATTTATGTAAAAAAAATATATCATATCTCCAAAGGAGACTTTACATACAATACAGGCGATTGTCCTTCTGTCAAAAATAACAATAACATTAACTACTCTCAACAATCTTCCGAGTCAATTATTGAACAAACAGAAAGACGGGCTCAAGCTATTAGAAATAACCCTACGAAAAGACCATAGCAACAAGTTATATCAGCTGATTCAAATAAGAAAAGAATTATTCATAAGGGGTATGATCGTAAAGCTCACGAAGATAAATTATTTTTCCCTAATTCTAGAACTGAAAAAAGTTCCATACATTCGATGCAATCTCTAACATGAAACTATTCTCAAAAAGACATTTTAAAGAAGCCTGCAACTAATGGTTTTTCAAATATAATTACATCGCAACCTTATAATATAGATTTTCCACAAATAATAAATTTCCTTAAACACTCCTCAGAAAATAATAAAAACATTTGTTTACAGCTTCTCAGAACCGAGCTACAGTGTAGGTACCTACATGGGCTTAGATCGGAATTCGAAATATGATAATGATTATTGATTTACTTTTATATTAATGCGAATGACTATTAAATAATTCATGACAAACAAAAGTAAACTTAAAATAATACAATGGAACATTCGCAGTATTCGATCTAACAGAGAAAATTTACTCAATTTAGTAAGGGAAGAATGGCCGGCTATTATTTTACTCAATGAAACCTGGTTTAACCCTAATCATAATTTTACTTTAAATTAATATAACGTCATTAGACAAGATATACCAGATAGTTATGGAGGGGTGGTAACCTGTATTAAAAATAAAATTATCTTTTCAACGGTTAAAAAATTCCTATCTGATTCAATTCAATATATTTCTCTTAAAATTGGAGATACATTTATATTTAACATATATAGTAATGCTACTGCTGCTTTTGATTTAAACTTTTTGAATTCCTTGATTAAAGATTTTTCAAATAAAAAAATAATCATTATGGGGACCTTAACTCTCATCACCCGCAATGGGATGAATCTCCTGTAAATGCAGGGGGAAAATTAATAAATTATTTCCTATTCAATAACGAGCTGGTGGTTATGAATGATCGTTCAAGCACCTTATTGCAAAACAAAAACCATAAAGTTAGTGCAGTTGATTTAACAATTATCAGTAGTCAATTAATAATTTACTCTCGTTGGAACATCATTCGAGACTACGGGAACTAATTTCCCCACTCCACTGAACATTCAATCATATGATGATCAGTCTTTGAAATCTTCTTTTAGTGGAACTTATCAGCTAAGAAATTGTAGACGGGCTAATTGGGATCTATATTATGAAACGGTCTTGGCTAAGATAGTAATAATAGTATATTATTTTATATGGAGGAAAAGTGATACTTTTCATGGCGCGCTCGTGTTTAACAGCCGAACGGAGTGAGGCTGATAATAGAGAGCAAGCCATGAAAAGTAACTTTTCCTCCAAATAAAATATGCTGTTTTTTCTTCAAATGACGACAAATTAATGCAAAAACATCTCTTTTTAATAGTAATAATACCTAATTATTATTAAAGATAAGTGGGTTCGCAAGGCGGCTTAGACCGGTGTCGGTGAATAGGCACAAGTTGTTGCTATAGTAATGTAACATAAAGCTGTCAGTGGACACTGTCAACAATCATTATTATTTTAAGATTGCGTCTCCGATTGCGTTTTAATTCCGTATTGATAAGCAGTTATTGAGTAAGTTCGATTAAATAATAACCAATTTGTTCCTAAATTAGTGATTTTTAGAAATGCAGTCACAAATTTAGTGATAAATACAAATTGTAGTTTAATAAATCTTGAGTTGTTGACGCTTATTTTGTTGTGTGTTTGTATTGTATCTATGTTGCTATGACAACACTTTTACCTCCGCCGGCGGAAAAGTGAAAAGTAAAGCTCCGGCGGAGGAAAAACGAAACTTTACGGCCGCCTACACAGTCGAGTAATGACGGATTTACTGACGTTTGAAGAAAAAAGATAATATTTTAAATTATGATAATTTAATAGAGGTTTTAAATTTGGTGGCAAATGAGACTATACCAAAAAAAAGGTAGGGTATTCCTAATAGGTAATCCCTGGTGGGATGTAGAATGCAATGTTTGGGTAACAGAAAGGAAAAGGGTTCTTGAAGATATTGATAAATTACCAACTATGGAAAATTTTATCAGAGCTAAGAAAATTATTGCAAAAACAAGGAGAAATTTGCGTGTTAAATAAGGGAAAAATTTAGGGGTTTTGGTCATTCCTTGAACAGGAACTCTAACATAACATATGGTATGGAATAAAATTTAAAAAATCGCAGATAATTCTAAAATTAAATCTAAGGAATTTATTATTGATGATGTCTTAAAAGAATCTATTTTAGAGGAAATGATCACAATCAATATTGGCCCAACTTTTCATTTATTACAATTTAGTTCTTTTAATAATATCCAACTTTTTAACATTAATGAGTTAAATTATACCTTACAAAATAAAAAATATTCAGCCGCAGGCATGGATGACATTGCGTATTCCATGGTTAATTTACCGTTTGGAGCAAAACAAATTTTGCTGTATTGTTTTAATACATTTTTGGTAGAAGAAGCAATACCAGCTTCTTGGAAACAATTTAATATTATATTTTTTCCTAAACCTAATAAAGATCCAACTCAAGCGGAAAATTATAGACCAATAGTGCTGGCTTCTTGTGTTGTAAACCTTTGGAGATAATGATCAAGAATAGATTAGATTAGCATTTAGAACATCATAATTACTTTAGTAACGTACAATTTGGGTTTCGTAAGGGAAGGGAAATTTATGATTGTGCGGCATACTTAACCTCATTTATATATAATGTCTTTCTAATCTCAGAAACAGTTTTGGCTGTCTTTCTAGATATCAAGGCAACCTATGAAAATGAGAATATCTATAAACTCTATAATGAAATTTATATTTTGAAAATCCCCATTGAATTAAATCACCTAATTCATAAAATTTTAAGAAATAGATTGATTTATACCAGGAAGGACGACGCCGACGGTTCATTCATGGGTCCATTCTTAGCCACTAAAGAGATCCCACAAGGTTCACCTTTCAGTACAATTTTCTTTAATATTTATTTAACAGAGCTTTTTAAAGTAAATCTTGGTGAAATTAAAATAATAGGTTACGCAGATGATTTAGTGTTTGTCATTAAGGGTTTCAACATTGAAGCTATGACCCTCAAAATAAACTTAGCATTAGTAGGGGTGAATAACTTTCTCAAGAAAAGAGATTTAACGTTGGCTCTAAATAATTGTGAAGCAGTATGGTTTACTAAGGGTAGAAGAAAATCATTGCCCCCCCCCCACCAATTAAAATTGACAATAAAAAAGTAGAATATAAATCTTCAGTTAGATACTTAGGTTTTCATTTACACAAACACCTCAAATGGTATATCCATATCGAGTACATAATTAATAAAGCTAAAAAAGGTCTTAACATTCTGAAAGCTATTTGTAGAGTATGGTGGAGAGCAGACCATGCTACATTATTAACAATTTTCCAAGCCATGGTGGTTTCACATTTAGATTTTGGGTCAATTCTTATTAAACCAATTGGTCAAAATAAAACTCAAGAAGATTTGCGTATATGTTTGGGTTGTATGACATCTACACCAAGAGCAGGTCTTTTGGCGGAAGCCTCCACTGTTCATTTGGAGCAGAGAAGAAAAAATTTAACTATTAAATTCCTAACCAAAATTATAAGCATTCAAAATCACCCCATTTAAAAGATCATCCTGGAGAGTCGTAATTTTCTATTACATAAAATTGGTTACATTAATAATTATAAGGTGACTTACTTAATAGAAATGGTAGGGGAATTCTTATCTTACTTAAACAAAATTTATAAATCTGTTAACCGTCCATGCTATAAAATGGATAATGAAAATCTGATTTCCCCTATCAAAATAGTCAAATGTAATATAAACAAACATGAATTAAAGATTAAAGAAAAATTTTAACTAATCATAGAAAATACAGTAACTCTTTTACCTTGATATACACAGATGCCGCCATAAAAGATAAAAAAGATAATAGGGTTGGCTGTGGTATTACGATTCCACAATTAGACTTTAAGTTTTCATCAAGGCTTAATGACCGTCTAAATATCTGTAAGGCAGAAATAATAGCCATACATGAACCTGTTAAAATTACTATTAAAAAGAGTATTAAAAGGATTATTATCTTTACGCACTCTAAAAGTGCTATACACAAAATTAATAGCAATTTACACAACGCTAAAGCGGATTACCTGACTTTAAGAACTAAAAGGTTAATTTTAATAGCTAACAAGAATGGGTTTGACATCAGGTTGAGCTGGATTCCGGGACATACTGACATTGCAGGAAATTCAGAAGCGGATATATTGGCTAATATTGGTCGAATACCGTTGATACCCAAAGCAATGGAGTTGGACTTCAATGATATCTATATTTCCATTAAAAATAGGTTATATGTTGATTTTTTTTAAAATGGTCAATTTCTATGTATAATCGCTATTTTAAAGTTCAATCTTTTTTCCTTAATAAAAAATAGTTTTCCTCTATGACATTCAAAGATCGAAGACATATTACTACTATTATCAGAATGCGTACAGGTCACTGCTTAACGGGAGAATTTTTACACAAATTAAATCTCAGAAATGACCCTTTATGTGACTCTGGGTTGATTGAAGACATTAATCATATATTTTTTGAATGCCCTATTAATTATATTCCTAATTTAGACTTACATAAAGAATTTTTCAACATGAATTTTCAATTACCTATTTCTATTCAAACAATTTTAACTGAACCCTGCATGGAGTCAATCAAACTTTTTTTTTCTTTTTCTTAATTACAACAAGATTTAATTATAATGCTCAGCTTATTAACCCCACATCCTTTGTGAGGTCTTGAATGTTTACCCTATATTCCTGTGTTGTATTATTCCTACTAATTTTAGCTTCTTATATATTTTTTTCTACATAGTATATGAATTTGAATTGCTGCTATATGTCTATAGATTCACAGCACTTTTAATCTTCTGTTCAAGAAACAAGATAGCTTACATTTGTGCAAAAGTCGAGAATCACCAGGGGCTCAGGCCCGTCTTACTGGAGGTTCTCACCGAATACAAGGCCCTTCAAACTGGAATAACGTGTAACACAAGTAGAAGGGTAGCGCTGCCTCTGTCTAAGCGCCGGACGTAGGGTGTGCTGGCAAATTGCCTAGTAGCAGTGCCATCCAACCCCCGTGTAAGGGGGTACTACAAGACAGGACATAATACATGCATTGAGACTTTGGAAAGATAAAATAATAAAAAGAGTTAAAATAGTTCTAAATGGAAGTCGGTTTTTGCGAGGTTTTTTCTAGGAGATGCTCAACCGTATCGTTCGAGAGCGGAGAAAGAAAAATCTGAAACCGGCGCCGTGAACAGTTTATTTGGGAATGGTTTTCCTTTTATGGTGTAAGTTGCTACTACAGGTCAGTAAAATGAAATTTATAATATTGTTATTAGCATAATGTGTACAAGTATCGCTTTTATTTATTTTTATGGATACCGCATATTGGATGATATAACATGTGCATGTATTTATTGAAATCGTTTTATGCTGTGAACAACATTGCATTAAATGAAAGGCAAAAATAGATTTATAGGTGGTAATTAGGGTGAACCAGATGTCTGGGAATGAGTTCCACAGTGATGCAGGGCGCCAAAGAATCCAGATTACGGGTCAGCTCCCGGCCCACAAGATGCACAGCTCCCTTCTGAATGGAATCCAGCAGCTTTAGGGTGTGATTAGGTGTGCTTTGGTGCGGCACCCCAGATGTGTGAGCAATATTCTAAGCACGGCCTTACTTGCGCTTTGTAGAGCAAGAGCAACTGCTGCGGTGTATATAGTTTTTTGTTGCGAAATAGCGCACCAAGCTTCTGGTAGGCTGATTTTGCGATGTTAGCAACGTGGTCATGCCAGGGCATACTGCTGTTTCTCGGAAGACCAAAAAAGTGAAGGTGTCTTGCCTTACAGAAAGTCTCTAACTTTAGATAATTTTAACTTTTTAATTTTTTTAA
>MU184385.1:69865-81568 GCA_016904865.1 Pissodes strobi | reverse complement strand
TGCCCAGGTTCGAAGCGAGATATTTCAATTTTTTGATTTATTTTGCCGTAAGGGCCAATGTAATCTGCATATTTCAAGCAATGATAAAAAATATAATTCGTACAAAAATGTAGATGAATTATATATGAAAACATTCATAATTTAATATCCTACACGTTCATATAATAATCTCGATTTTTAGGTATACTGCCCTTTTGCCCGTTATGATTTTTTATTACCTTCGGATTTTGAATTAATATAATAAAGCCTTCATTCTGTGAAAATTTCAGCTTGTAACCCCGAGGTGCCCACAGAAATGATTTATAGAAGGCTTTTACTGCGTTGGGCACTCTACTAGTATTTGTGATGGAAAATACATTAATTAAGTGGGACTTGGGTCATTTGTGCCCTCATTTCAAGGTAAGTTACGTTTTTATTATATTACTTAGCTAGGTACATAATTAATCGTTTGTAAATAAAGAAGCGTTCTCTCATAATCAAAATGGCGTGAGTTTTACTAGTAATTAAAAGTTGTTTTCTGCTGTTACTACCTAGCAGATGAATTCACGCGATATTCGCCTACAATAGTGTATAACAGTACGCTTAGGCAGTTTGGCGTACGATCTTGATTGAGTATTTTTGCTTTTTACGTTGTACAAGTTCAATGGCGTCCTTTTCGTTCTTGTACCTACATAATATAATATGAATTGATAGATATTTCAAAGCCCTATTTATTCAATCTGAATAAATAAATGGTTGATCCATGGAAGTACAGTTTTGAAGCAAATTGTTTTTAATTTCGATTAAATCTAATAATATTTAAAACAAAACATTAATTATTTTAGTTAAATGGATAAGATATATGTACTTTTAAACAATGCAGCAGGCTATTCAAATAGCACCATGAACAACAGTCACAATTGTTTTGTTTCTATTATTTTTTGTGTTAATTATTGTTGTTTTATTTTTAGACCAAAATATTGATGGCATCGAAGTGTTACGTAGCCTGATGGAAATGGATTTAATGTCATTACTAACAATAAAATTGGTGAAAATCTTGTGCCATTTCCGTGCAATGCTCATTATACTGGATCTGGAGAGGTGGTTGTATGTCCTATTAGTTTAATTAAGTAAAATATTACTACCTTTCACTATTTTTATATGATAAATTTTTTATGGACTCTAGAATTTTGGTATTTTTTTTATAAAAACTAGTGAGTTACCGTTAAAATTAATAAGTAGTACAACTTATCCCATAATATGTTTATGTTCCAATCTAGTATTTAGAAAAAAGATATTTTTAGCTTATAATAATAGTTTTTTTTATTATAAAAATGATTAACTTTCAAAACCAGTGATAAGCAGAGACAAAATAATCTGATTATATTTTTGATTTATATTTTGGGAATACTCGTTTTGTTCTTTGCTTTTAATACCTTTGAATAAAAATGTTCCTTGGATATCCCTTTTAAACTTTTATTTTATTTACTGTGGACAACTGTTCCTGTCATGAATTTGGTAATTAAAAGTAAAGTGTTCTGACATACCATTTACAAATCGGCGGGTTAGATAGGGTTCGGATTTTGGATTTTTTCGCAATTAAAAGAAAACTAAGACATATAGTTTATTTTAGCTAAAACGTGAAACCTAAATACGTCTTAAGAATAATAACAGTGTTTCATTTTTTTAAAGCTAACTGAATGTCAATAAATAGTCCTTTTAGAAAGATGAACACATATTTGCAACAGCCAAATTTTTTTTTTATTCAAGTCATCACCAACACAAACAGTAAACATTGAACAGGCTTGAGCAAATAAAAATTATTTCGTACAAACGCCCAAAACTTTGCTTTAAATAACCGACCTATGTAAATTAAAACACAAAGTTTTTGAAACAAATATACCTCAGATTTCAATCAAAACACAGAACATATATATGTTATATTTGTTCCAAAAGCTTTGTGTTTTAATTTAATTAGGCCGGGTATTTAAGCCAATGTTTTGGGTATTTGTACGAAATAATTTCTCGTATTTGAATCAAAATAATTTTATTTGTTTTAAAGTTATTTTTGTTTGATGTGAACAACGATTATAAAATCATATTGTTTGTTCGCAATAAATATTTATTTCGAACAAAGAAAATCTTAAAAATAAATCAAATAAATATTATTTTTTATTCAAACAATTATTATTTGTTTGGCCATTAGCAAACAAATATTTGCTTGAATAAACTCCATTTTTATTTGGATCAAATAATTTTTTTTTTTCAGTGCGGCATTCGTCGATTTTGCGATTTCATTTCAATTTAGTAATTAGTTATTTTGCGCGCGGCTGTAGAAAAATAACTATTTTCTGTGACTACGTTTGACATTTTATCTCTATTGCCAGGTAACAAAATATAACTTTCTATGAAATTACTTTTTCCCCGGGAAAAAAGTGAGTATTTTTTCCCCGGATATACATGCATTATATTCACATAAGTAAAGGTAGATATTTAATTTTAGAACATTTTTTTTCTGCCATGGACACAACTGGTGTTGATGTACCTGGTCGCAAATCGGGTCTTATTTCAGCACTGCCACACGTTCTAAACACCTTATTAGCTATTTCAATCAGACTTTTTTACTTTATATTATTCAAAATAACTACTAAACAACCACTAAGTTCGCAATTTTTAAATCAAATCACGGAAAAAAATTAACAGATATTTGATTACTTTAAAGGTTTCCTTAGCAACGCAGGTCTATTGCCACTATAAGTACAACAGCCTACCAGTTTAAAAATTCAAATTTCACATCCATATTTTTCTGACTAATATATTGTAGTAATATGTTTTTCAATATTAAATCGTCGTTTTTCCCGTCACAGAAAAAATAGTGTATTATACACGGGAAAAATATTAGATTTTAGCACTCGGTTTTTGCCCCCCTCCGCTTCACAGTGCGGTAGGCCTGACACTCCAACTTTCCGATTTCGGTAGAGATGACTAGCTCGTAGTGAATACCTAAGCTGTGCTACTATAATAACTTCAGTTATGTAATGTAAGAGAAAAATAATTTATCAACTACTAAAGTGCAGTCGAACATCATGTATATTACGTTTCACAGCTTAGCTGAAATATATGACACATATCGACGATATGATATTGTGAGTCCTCCTCTGTTCGCGTGACAAATGATAACTTATGGTGAGTTGCCAGTGGTTTATCTGAAAATATAGATATTTGTTGAAAATACACCTCTTGAGTATAATATGTTGTGTCGTTTTGATAAGACGGGTTCATATGAAGCAGCCGATGTTCGATGCAATTATAAATAATGGGTTGAGCTCAACCTTTTTCTTGTATATTCTTTTTGAAAAAAACCTGTTCATAGAAGTCAGGCATCCAGTATTTTTAATACAATTAACAGACTGTAAGTAAAACTTCTTTAATTTGACTAGAATTTTATATATTTTTTTTAAACGCAAATATATTTGCTTTAAAAATGCAAAAACCAATATTGGTAAATATCTCTTTATTATATAAAAAATATGATTAATAAGTCAGTTTCTAGGAATGGGAGTTATGCAAGAGAAACCAAATACGTCGACTCTACGGTGGACTCTTGATGATTCACGAGACACAAATTTGCGTCGGAAAAAGATTTATTGCGGTATTCCATACAGTATAGTTTTAAGTAGAGAACCGTTTCGGATCTTATGTTGAAGATTGTCTAGTTAATATATCGAGTTTGAAATAATACCGTTCCTTCTATAAAATTATTGACATATAAGTTTCCAGGTTTCTAACAAATTCACAATTATTCTAATTCTTACCTCAGGAAATGCGTACTCTTTATTCTATCTTAAAGGTGAAAAGTAGGGCGTTTTAAGAAGACATGTTTTAATGACTCAAGGATATAAGCGTTTCAAAATTAAACCAAGAAATACCAACTATTAAAACAAACCAGTCTAATCCATCAAATAATGATACTAAGTATTATACATAACTAATAAGTACTATTAAAATATACGCGAAATCAATTTCTTTCATCATTAATTGTATTATCATTTTAAACAACTCTACTTTTATCAGTCACATATTATAATGGTAAAGCTGACTGAAATTAATATTTTTATGGGAACTTCACGTTACCTTTAAACCTCTAGCCACCTGCTAGAAATGCTGAGGATAAGGCGGTCAATAACCCTTACCGGGAAATAACTCCCACACTTTCGAGACTTCATGGGACAGTTCTAATTTTATTGGGTGGTGATCCCTTAATAGATTTGGTTAGTTTGGGTTAGTCGTCCAATCACCTTTCGGTTAGTTTCACTTAGTTTCAACTTATTTTAGTCATTTGAACCGGTTCCGATACATTATAATCAATTTTAATAGATTTGGTTAGTTTTCGGTTAGTTTCACTTATTCTCAACTTATTGTACGTTATAATCAATTTTAATAGATTTGGTTAGTTTGGGTTTGTAGTTCAATCAACTTTCGGTTAGTTCCACTTATTCTCAACTTATTTTAGTCATTTGAAGCGGTTCTGATACGTTATAATCAATTTTAATAGATTTTGTTAGTTTGGGTTATTCGTCGATTCAACTTTCGGTTAGTTTCACTTAGTCTCAACTTATTTTAGTCATTTGAATCGGTTCCGATACGTAATAATCAATTTTAATAGATTTGGTTAGTTTGGGTTAGTCGTATCAACTTTCGGCTAGTTTCAGTTAGTATCAACTTATATTGGTCATTTGAACCCGTTACGTTACGTTATAATCAATTTTAATAGATTTGGTTAGTTTTGGTTAATCGTCGACTCAAGTTACGGTTAGTTTCACTTAGTCATTTGAACCGATATGTTATAATCAATTTTCATAGATTTGGCTAGTTTGGGCTGGTGGTCGAACCAACTTTCGGTTAGTTTCACTTAGTCTCAACTTATTGTAGTCATTTGAACCGGTGCCGGTGCCGATACGGTATAATCAATTTTGATAGATTTGGTTAGTCTGGGTTAGTCGTCCAATCAACGATGCGAAAATTCCGTAACGCGAGACGAAAACATAAACCATGTCGTGACGTGGCCTTGAAAAATCACTCTCATGAAACCAAAGATGTTTAGTAAAAATGAGGTTCCGAAGTATTATATTATTATATATTTTTAAATAAATTTTAGGTAATTCCACTATTATTGCTATCTTTGAAACGGTCAAAGCTACAAAGTTGATTAAACTAGAAAAAAGTTGCCATCATTGATGCCTTTTCAAGATCGATTTGCAGTGTTGTTAAATTCTTGTTAGATTCTGAGATAGCAACAGTGGCATCACCTCAAAATGACACCCTATATAGCATTTTTTTTCAATTTCCTCCTATGAAAATATTTTTACAACTTTGCTCAGTTTCACTTGATGTTTCACCCGGCCGGCAGTCAGTAGGTCTTTCGGTACGAGTCCATACAATCTCCTGAATACATCTCTGGTAAACCCCTGACTAGAGGAAGCCACGCGAATCGATCAGACACCTACACAGCGCATCGCTCATCTCCAGTTATCACGTGATATAAAAGAATGTGGCTGAATTACATCAAAAGATTTACCGCTGAGTGAACTTACTAGTTTGTTTATACTATGGTACTATCTTCGACACATCCATTTTGAGTCGCCGGGTTAGTTTTGTAATTCAAATTCCCATTAGAAAATTACGAGGGTGTTGCCATTTCGTTGCACACAACCTTGTACTTAAATCTTGGTCACGACTAGCATATTTTTCCGCTTCTTAATTCCATTCTTTTACTGTTTAGGTTGTCTGATGATACGAAAACATGACTGGCTTCTTTGATTAGTAGTTAAAATTATTGCGTATATTAGGTTTAGTAGTACTAATTACTAGAACCTAGTATATGGGAGATGTACAGTAATATTGAGTATGTAGAATCAACGTGATTTTTCTATAGATCACTTCTCGAAGGATCTATTATTTTTTTCAAGGTTTTATATCAAATTTGTACTCATTACACAAATGAAAATTATAGTAAAATTGTTCATAATGATATGTTTCTATTTTAGGTATAAACTATTATTCGACCTAAAAATGCCAAAAATTTAAATTGACTAGCAATTTCTAAATTTTTGTGGGTAATATGCTAAAATTAGAGGCACAAATGTTATTTGGCAAGATTATTGCCTGAGTAAAAAAGCAACGTTAATTTTTTGCAAAATATGTATTTGTAAAACTGGATAAAGTATAAAGTTATATCTTTTTTTGACAAGCCCAAAAAAACAGCTGTTTTTCCGGAAAAATTATGTGACAGGTCATGTAAAAAAATATGACTACTTGAAAATGATTTTTAACGTTGAAATACTTAGCTGTAATTGGTCACAATTAGAACGAAGGAAATAATCTTTATAACCACTCTGAGATTGTATCATTTCATTATCTTGAATTTCATCACGACTACAATAGTAGTAATATTGTTCAAATATATACATTTCATTCATGAAAATACTCACTTAATATTTAAATTTTGCAGTATCATAAGGATCCATTATATTGGCTTCAGATAAACACATACTCTGGCCATTATTCATACTCGTCATAACCCTTGCTTCCAAAATCAGTAAATCTTTCAACTCTAAATAATATAGATTAATGGTTAAATGACTATTATAACACATGCATTTATTATGGCACTCGTCTACGACACGTATTGTAATTATCATACTTGGGTTTTAATAGCTATCATTAAAATATAGATTTATATCCAAAAAATGCAACAGCACAGTAATTTTCGGTCAATATCGAAGATTGCCATGAATATGAAAAATTTTAAATTTATCAATTTTGCAGTTCTTAATTACTACCTATTTGCTTAAAAAAAAAATTTAAAATGGAAGTACTTATTTTTCAATACACTATTCCTAGAAAAAAATATTATATTATGCAACTCACATAAATAATGCCTATTAATACACGCGCAGTCATCACGACACTCCCCTACGACCTACGGCTCATACTCGTATCAGAATAGCTAACATTAAATATGCATTGCATAATATACTCTTCGTTTATTTGATTAAATTGATATTTACTACCAATACTTTAAAGATATTCATTAAAATAGAGATGCTTCATAAGATACAGATTTACTTCGAATACAAAAAAAGCATCGCAGCAATATTCGACCCCTATTATGCATTACTATGACTGTGCCTAATTCCAAATTTGTCAGCTTTGACAGTTCTTTGTTACTATTTACTTAGTGAATTTTAAATATTAAGGTACTTAATTTTTATTACACTACTTGCAGAAAAAATAATGTAACCAACTCACATTATTTAATGGCTATTAAGATGTTCGCATTCAATACGACACACTTGTGTTTTAATAGTTGTCATTATTGCCATTGCATAATACATTAATTTTCTATAACTTCATGTACTTTAATAAGATTCGTTGAGTTGCAGATGTTTAATTAATTTACAACCCATAAAAATGCTACGTCACAGCAATATTCAATCAATATCAAAGACTGTGACAGATTTAAAATTTATACATTTTGATAGTTCTTAGTTACTATTACCTTGGTGAATTTTAAAAATTATAGTAATTATTTTACCTTATACCGCTCTTAGGAAAAATAGTGTATATGTAACTCACATTTAATGGCTATTAATACATTTGCATTTATTACGAAACCTGTCTGCGGCTCATCCCTCAAATCTTCTACTCTTGTCTCAATTTTGACAGTTCCTGTTACTATTAACATAGTGAATTTGGAGAAAAGTTTAGTGTTTGCAACTCACTTTTAATGTCGATTAATACACTCGCTATCGTTATCCAAATATATAAATTTTGTACAATTTTGTACTCCCATACTTTAATTATAGATAAATTAGATATTTACTACCTATACTTCAATGAAGTTTATTAAGATACAGATGTCTCATTAAGATACAAGTTTACAGCCAATAAAAATGCAACATCACGGTAATATTCGTTCAATTTTGACAGTTCTTTGTTACTATTACTTGGTGAATTTTGAAAATTACAGAAGGGAAAAGCGGTGACGGTTAACAAAAATTACCATTTTTTTGGCCGTAATAGTTAGCCCTAGTAAGCATTTTTTTTAGTAATTGGAAAATAATCTTGTGTGGCTTAACATTTTAAAAATTGTAAAAACATCTAAATTCTTTTTGCTAAAAATTTAAAAACATTGCGGTGACAAGTGTTATAATCGAAACCCGACAGGTGTCAGTTGAAACAGCGGGTGTCGATTGTACGATTGTACGATAATAGTTTATTAGTAAGTAGTTGCATACATAATTATTGTATCATTTTAAGTCGAAATCAAGTGCTACTCAATATTATTTTTAAACAAGATCAAAACTAACAGACAACATAAAAGGGATTCTTTAGAAAGAAACAAAAATAAATGCATTTCTATGTTATTAAATCTAATACTTAGGTTTCTAAAAGACTAAAGAAGATTTTTAAAAAGAAACAGAATAAACAAAAGTCTAATTTTAAAGTTAACGGTACAGTAGAAAATGACTTAAACATTTAAACAGAATATTCACAGTCGACAGAGTCGCAATTCTGACAAACAAATAGAGGATTATTCCTTGCACAATTAGAATGTGCCCATTCTCCACACTGTCTCCACTGTAACCAGTCTTCATAGCTCATTATTTGTACGAACACATACAGACTAAGCACGCTGTGTCTTTCTCTCATACATTGAGAGTTCACTATGTTTAGGTTTTCGCTTCTTCTCGCGTTTGTATTTGATTGGTTCTTCCTCCATAACTTCCTTTTTGGCAGATTAGGTATTTTTGTTAGCAAGACGAACAACGTCTTGCATAGTCTCGGGAGTGTCAGTCAGCATGGAAGTCTTTCCCCTTTGTCTTCTATCATCTTTTGGTTTAGAAAAGACTGCCTTCGGTAAAGGCCTTTTTTATTCGGAAGTAAACTTATTATTACTAGATGGTAAAACATGTTCTGTTTTAGATTTTGGATAAGACGATGGACTTGACAGGTTGGTTATTTTTGAAGTTGAAGGCGTTGACGAGGGAGAACAAATATAATGAACTGCTTGTTTTGACGTATGTATTGGGAAAGGTGTAGAGTATACCTGGGTAACGGACCTTGTTAAGCACTGGTTCCCGGTTGGTTATTTTGCAGGAAAATCAGTGGGATTGTCGGAACTATTATCTTCAATAGGCCTATCGGTCGCAGAGCTAAGCGTAAATTCATCTTCAGTAAATTTACTCGTAAAGCCAGGCATTATGTTCTTAGGAGTTATGGCTTGAGGTAAAGCATTTCAAATTATACCCGGAATGCTATAAATAGACATTCGTTTCCCGAGGTTATTTCTAACCCAGTTGTCACACTCGTAATTGTAAGCTCTTTAAATGGCCCAAATACGGTTGCAGCTTATCGGATGTGTGAAGAGGAACCCGTCTCTGATAAAATGGTCGTGATATCTACCTAAAGGAAATATTAACATCGGAGGGATGCTGATTCCTATGGCACCAGCAGTTAAACATATCGTCACCAAAGGACCCCATTCTTGGGAAATTATAAAGCTTACTTGCCTCACTTATTAAAACTCATGGCTCGGGCCAAGCTTGTAGATTCAGCTGTTGTTATAGACAGATAAACATTTTGATCGAGAAATGCTGTTAACCAGCCTCTACTAGCCATTTGCGATATATTCCGGTTTTCTGGGTACTTCAAATAATTTACAGAAGCAAACTGATATGCTAGTTTTTTCATATCTTTTGGGGAGGGACCGTAATACAATTTAGCTGCATTCTGCGCGTGCCTGCCTAATTCTTCTTCCTGTTCCCCAGAAAGCATTTTGTTATGGTGCCAGTATCTAAGTTGTGGCTGCGTGGAATTTCTTAGAGCTTTTACATAACAGTTCTAAGAGACGTGACAAATTCCATATTGCCTGGAAGCACCTCTTACAGAAACATGGTAATTTATTACTTTATTTGCAGCTTCTTCGTATCTTTCTTGAGGAATATTGCCTCTATTATTTTTTCTCTCTCTTGGCTTCATATTGCAAAATTGCAAACATGTATTTGAGATTTTTCATAGGTCTCGTTTGTAACTTGTTACAATCGCTACCCGTGGTGTTACAACCGAGACCAACAAACCTATCAACCGAATATTTATCAACTAACTATCTAACCTTAAAATTTAAATTTTTTAAATACTTGATTTCATATACAAATATCTGCTGATTCGAATGGTCTAACTAAACTACACATAAAATGTATGCCTACGAAAATACTCACAACAGAAAGTGAAAATTAAAACCTACTTTATGCTGCAAAAACAATATTTCTTGCCGTCTCACTTTGACACGTTCGAGTTTCGGAAACTGCTGACCGACAATCTGTCAGGTGAGCTGTTCGCTCTTAACTACATAGATGACGGCTTAAGGTCGTATGTTACAACCGACACTCGTTACAACCGTCACCACTCTCTGCTACTTATGCTTTTATTATACTGTTTGTAAAAAAAAATAGTGTATGCAACTCACATTTAATGACTATTAAGATATTCGAATTCATTACGACACTCGCCTCCGGCTCATACTTATCTCTTAATAGCTATTATTATATGGGTATTGCATAATATACTCTTAGACGACTATTATATATACTGAAACTATATAACATTAGTTTCTGAGAAATATCTTTTTCAAACATACAGAAATACGCGTAGCTTTCTAAGAGGCATATTTGCATATACTGAATTTTTCGATTACTAATAATATAATATTAAATTTTCATCAACTGTACAAAATTTATTCGTCTACAAGGGTTTGCTTACTATTGTAGACAATATAACGAAACGCTACCATCACTTGTGTTTCTTCCCTAATAGATGCTGCAAACAGTTATCTGTATGTTTTATGCTATTTTTAATTAAAGTCGATAGATGCAATCCTTTTGAAAATAACCATTAAAACAAATAATGCCGTGAATGGACTGGACTCTGTAGGCTATTTAACTGAATAGATCAGTTGAGAAATTATAGGTATAAGCTTATTTGAGTGCGCGGTAGCGTAACAATTTCTCACGCATCCGTGACAAAATATTTGCAATACATGCTCATCCATACTGAGACAAATCACCGGGGAAAAATCAAAGGCCACCGCTACAAATGAATAACAATAAAAAGCTAATCAAAAACATGAAGGATCAATGAAATAATCTTAAAATAAATCAAAGATACTGCCAAATCAACCGTAAATTAAATAACTACAAGAGACTTTAAATCAGGTAAGAGAAAAAGTCGTGAGATGAAGAGTTTTTATACAGGACAACTTTGAGTTCCTTTAGGTTGCGAATCTAAGATGAAATATTTCCAATAATTTCTTGACATTTTCTGAAATTTAATCATACCTTTTTCGTATTGGGATATAGCACGAAAAAAATGCACAGATAATTAAATAGTTAACATCCACAGTTCAACGTAAGCATGTAAATTATATTTAAGAGAAAAATGTATACTTCAAAAGTAGAACTAAATTAGCCTAGTGCAACGCGCTTTAGCATGAAATATTTAGTAAATAGGCACCTTACAATGAAATAGGTAGTTAACAGCATCTTCTGCCCACAAGATTATTGATCTGTAAGAAAATCTTCCTAACATTGACAACAATGTTTTGTCATATCATTGTTTTTCTACAGCCGCACGCAAAATAACTAATTACTAAATTCAAATGAA